>JAQIXU010000591.1:0-29056 GCA_034701245.1 Strigamia transsilvanica | reverse complement strand
CAAATTTTTTCAATTTTTCTCAAATTTTTTCAATTTTTCTCAAATTTTTTCAATTTTTCTCAAATTTTTTCAATTTTTCTCAAATTTTTTCAATTTTATCAACTTTCTCAATTTTTCTCAAATTTTTTCAATTTTTCTCAAATTTTTTCAATTTTTCTCGAATTTTTTCATTTTTTCTCAAACTCAGCATAGGGCCCTACTGATTGTGTTTGTTCCTAAGGTTTGTTTGCTGAAAGCCATGGCATAATACACAATGAAATATATAATCCAATAACCGGGGAGTCTTTTAACTATGTCAATGGGCATTCCAAATGGTGGAGCGCTGCCGAACCAATTTGGATCACAGCTAAACAATTCGGATTAAAAACAGGAGTGTCGACCTGGCCTGGATCGCACGTAAGTGTCCAAAATGCCCCATTTTCACATCACCACAATGACCGACCTTGTGATCTACGAGTAGGTGCAATACAACGAAATAACAGCAGATTTCTTCCAACCGAACCGACCTTCCATACCGTATTCTGAACGTGTTCACACTGCAATCGAGTGGCTAGTGGAGAAAAATCTCGACCTTGTGGTCCTGTATTTCGAAGAACCAGATGATGGAGGACATAAATTTGGACCCGAATCCACAGAAATTGCTAAAGTGGTCAGTATTGTGGACAGTATTGTTGGCGATATATTGACACTGTTGGAAAAAGCAAATATATTGAACCAAACTAATATCATTGTGACCACTGACCATGGAATGTCATCCGTCATCCGAAATAGATCGAATGCCCTCGTGCTAACTGAACACATGGACCCAAGTGAATACAATTCGAACTTACGGGTAAAAAAACAATGAAAATACCACAGGCTACGTCTGGTGCCATGGGAAAATAGTATGACATACGTCTGGGCTAGCCTAATGTTTGAATCTAGTTGTGTAGATATGACAATACTATTTTAATCATACCGCTTTAAGCTGCATTACACTAGAAGTGAAATTACCAACTTAAGACATTTCAGCTAAAATGGTTCCGGTAAAAACAGGCTTTACTGGCACTGGCAGTCTGGACACACTCACGCTATAGTGGCATGCAGCTTAAAGCGGGGTGATACGGTACACTTTGCGCATCATAGATACATGCATAAAGATATTATACTATTTTTTGGAAGTATAGACCGGACCTATTGGAGGTGTGTTGCCACGAACGGGCAAAGAAGATAACGTTTTAAATGCCTTGTATCATAAACATCCACATGTGAAAATCTATCGTAAGGACGACATTCCTGAGAGGTTGCATTACCGGCACCATAAACTGGTAATGCCAATCGTTGCAATATCTGACGAGGGGTATTTTGTGTCGAAGGTAAAAGAAATCTATTGAATTGCACGGCCAGAAAAGGAATTTTTCTTGCTTTTTTTTAAGAATGGCAGTGATTTTACAAATGCTATTTCGGGTATGCATGGATATGACAATCAAGTGGTCAACATGCGAGGTCTGTTTTTAGCATCAGGACCGGATTTTAAAAGAAATGTGCAATTACCAGCGTTCGAAAACGTCCACGTGTATTCGTTGATGTGTCATTTGCTCAAAATAACACCAAAGCCATCGAATGGAAGTCTAACTCCTTTTTTATCAGTTTTAGTGGATAGTAATGAAGAAGGATCCAATACAATTCAAATTCAAGCACACTTGACGTCTACTTGTTCTAATGACACTGTAAAGCCATCAAGTTGCATCGTGACTGTTGTGACATTGTTTTTCATTTGGTGGAAAAGTGTAAAGTCACTGCAACACTAATTTGTAATCTCATAATAAAGGAATCCGTTAATACGAGTTCGTTTTGCACTTTTGGATTTATCACGTGATATCAGTTCCATCAATCACAAATGGCAGATAAACATAAAATAATAAATATTAACAAGATCTAGAACCCGAAATAAAAAATACACCCATACCAGGCGAGTGCGATGCGGTATCCATAAAAAAATCGCAATACGTGCGGTATATCGCAAAACCGCAAAAAAATGCAAAAACCCGGAAAAAATCGCATAACCACCAAACCGGAAGTAGTAGTAGTAGTAGTTTGATCTCTCGGAATCCAGCTACTTTGAATGTGGGTACATGAACCAAAACCTGGCACAAGCCACTTGAGCTTCGTTTTCATTTTTGCAGTTTTTGGTGTATGTTTTGACTGTTTGTGTTATGCATTCGTGAACAAGCCTAGTTGTGCGCATGGACGTAAAGATACGGCAATGAACTGGAGAGCATGGGAGCGCTGTTTTTGGCGTCACATGCACGTTTATCTGTTGATGTGTCATTTGCTAGCAATAAAAGCGAATCCATCAAATGGAAGTTTAACTACTTTACAATTGCTTTTAACGAGTATGAGTGTGGTTACGAAGCCGTGTTTTTTCCTCATTTGATTTTGGTGGTTTTTCTTTTTCTCTCATGAATTTACGGGTAAAATTAAAGAAGTGCACCAATTCCCAATTCTGACAAAAAATTAATCGATAAATCGATTAATAAACAAAATATCAAAATATCGTCATTTACACCGAATCAAGTCGTACCGTAACCAAAATTCAACATTTTCCGTAGTTACCAAATAAAACGTTCTCGTATCAGTTATACATAGGCTATTTTGCATTCGAATCAGTGGGTTTTAGTTTTGTATGAAAAGAATCTTCTTACCTTGTAATCATTACGATTTCCGACAATTTACGACGGTTTTCGGGAAAAACACATCAGATGCCATTTTGCGAGCCATTTTCATGTTAGATTTTGTTTGTGTGATCGTTGTTGAACTTGTCACAAGCATGGTCGTTTGACGTGTTAGCCGTCACAAATTCTGTCGAATAAAGTAATATATTTTCGTATTCGTTAAGAAATTCGAAACACAAGAGTATTGTTTTTAATAGATTATACCGCATTGTTCTTTCCGTCTTCTTTGCACTCTACGTGACCGCCATCTGGTGACATTATTTCATAGTTTTAATTAATAAAATCAAATTTTGATCAAAAACTTACTAATTATTCGTAAATAAATGCCGAAGAGATTTTTCTTCTTTTTTGTTTCAATTGTCGCGTTAGTTACGATATGTTTAGCTGAGAGTTTGGCATTCTGTTTATCTGCACGGGTGCGTGATTGAATCAAAATGGCCGACCAATATCACGTTGGCGCAGTTGCGGCGACTTTAAAATCCAAAAAAAATAAATTTTGCTCAAAATTTGCCGCTGTTTTTGAGTCTAACGTTGCAAACAAATCAAACCTCCTCGTAGAGCTACAAAAAGAGGTCGAGCCCGAACCAAAACTCGAGCGGAAACCGAGAAAACGAAAAGTAAACAAGGATAACCTCGATACGAAAAAATCGAAGAAAACTAAAATAGATGATGATCCTTCGATCAACTTACGAACGATATTTGTGGGTAATGTGCCCAATACGACCAATGAGAAGGTATAACATAAATGCACGCAATAAAAACAAGTCAAATTGCTAAATTTTTAATGTTTCTTTGCAGATTTTACGCGATTTATTCAAACCGTACGGGAAAATCGAGTCAATTCGGTTCCGATCGGCGGTAATATATCGAAATACTTACGACAAATCAAGTTAAATTGAATATATTTATTGTTTAGCCCACACCAGATGTAAAAACATCGAAGAAAGTCGCAGTAATTCAGTAAGACATGCTAAACAAAATGGCGGAAAAAATTTCCGGATTAATTTTTTCAAACTTTTTCTGTGTTCTAGTAAAAATTATAATCCCAATCGCCATAACGTGAATGCATTTGTCAAATTCGAGGTCCCTGAATCGGCCGAAAAGGCGAGAGAACTGTAAAAAAAATAATAATTCGAATTTAAACTCGAGAAATATGAAAACAATAAATTGTTTGTACTTACAGAAACGGCCACCAGTTGAACGGGTTCGTCCTCAGAGTGGATTTGGCATCGAACAGAAATCAACCGGACCACAAGAAATCGATTTTCGCTGGCAATTTGCCGTTCGGTAAAAATAAATTAACAAAAAAAATTGTCGAGTGATTCGAATTTCCTTTTCGCATTTACAGACATCGAAGAAAACAGTTTGCACGAGCACTTCTCAGAGTACGGAGACATCGAGTCAGTGCGAATTGTTCGCGACACGATATCCGGCATAGGCAAAGGTTTCGGCTACGTCAACTTCAAATCGGAAGACAGCGTGCATTTGGCACTGAAAATCGCCGCCAAACCACTCAACGGACGCACTTTGCGCGTCTCGAGGGCCATGAGCAAAGAAAAGTTGGACAAAAGGAAGAGAAATGTTCCATCGGTTAAAAGACCAGCTGGGAAAGTGAATAACGCGAGGAAAAGCGATGTATTTCAGGGCGAAACTGCCAAACTGAAAGTGAAGAAGAAGAAAAAGAGGCCGCTCGCGAGTAAAATTAGTAAAAATAAGAAAATTTATTTTAACGATTGATTCGATTAATTAAATGGATTAAAATGTTTTGTTGTTTTAATTCATTCGTCGTCGTTTTCTGGGTCTTTTTCACCCATGAAAGCCTTGAAGTCGATTCCTTCGTTGAAAGTTTTGATGGTTTCGATGACAGCTCGGGAGAAGTAGTGCGGCCATATTTGGTGGAAATGTTTGTTTGTTTTGAAGGATTCGAGCGAATTCGTCACGATTTGTTGCACGAATTTGCTCGCTGCGTCTCGAATCGCGACATTTTCCTGAAAAAATTAAAATAATGATAATGATAATATTAATAATTGCATTATTTTTACCATTTGGTTAAGTGCACAAATCAATCTGCAATTAACCCGTTGGTTCTCATCCTCCGAAATGGCTTCGATTTCCTGCAGGAGCGTTTGTTTGTCCGAGATCTGGCGTCGTCTTCGGCTCAATCTCAACATCTGCACGCACGAGCCGAATTTTTGAGCGGCCAACGAACACAATTCGGGCGTCACCTTCAAAGAAAAATAATGAAAAAATGAATTTTAACACCGAAAAACAAAAGAAAAAAGCAAAAGTTTCCAACACCTTAACCCCGTTTACATTTCTGAGCGAGAGATGCGACATTCTGTGCACTAAAAATAAATACCAACACGATAATTGAGTTATGGCGTTGCCGGACGATCCGATTAGAATATTGTGCACGTTTCGCAGTTGGGCGATTTCTTCTAAATGTTGGAACGAGTCCACACGACACCGGTGCAGCTCCAGCGTCTAAATAAATGAAATAAATGAATAAATTAAATTGGGTAGAGAGAGGAGGGAAGTCGTACCTGTAGATGCTTGCAGTCGTTGGCGAGGGTTATTAAGTGAGGGATAAATTGGTCAAAAATGACGTCATAGACGGTTATGTTTTGTATGTTAAAGTACGATTGGTTTCTATCGATATTATTGAGTTCGTCAATGTTTGTTACGATCATTATAAAGTTTGTTATGGTGGGTTTACATGTTTTGGGTTTTGGTTCGTTCGGCGGGTCGAGTTCGAGGTCGAGTTCGGTGGGTTTTTCGTGTTTGAGAGGTTTAAATTGCGCGCTCGCTTTTCGTCGGGTTCGGTCGGGTGACGGTGCGGCGATTGAATGGCTGCAATAATAGTAATAGTTTGATTTTAATGACGGTTTTTGTTTGTTTGATTACCTTTTGGGCAGCGGAGATATTTTACTGGAGATTATAAAATGTTGCGTCGTTCTGTGAATTTGAATTGGTAATTTTTGAAAATAAATTTTTTTTAAATATTGAATTGAAATTTACTCCGAATTCTCGTCTTCTAGTGACTGTTGTCGATGACAAATGGCGGATCTGGTTGGCATGATTGCGGGAAAACTCATCCCAAACTGTTAGAATTAAAAAGTATTGGAAAAAAAATAAGAAAAATATTTGATATTTAAATTTATAAAAAAAAATTATTTACATAATGACTTTTCTTGAGCAATTCCCTTCTTTTGGCGTACGATTTCAACAAATTTTCAACCGTTTCGGATGTCGATGTGTCTTTAGGATGTGCAGCCATTTTCTGTATTTCCTATATACTCTGTATAAACGATTTGAAAATTTTCGACCGTTAAAATGACAAATTACACCTATAAAAAGTGATTCCAATTCAAACCTCCTTCAAACAAATGTTAAAATCAATAAAAACCTTGTTGTTTGTCCTTATTTTGGCAGTATCGAGAGAGAGGAAGACTGAAACAACTTGAAACCTAAACTACCATAACCACGTTGCCATGGCAACCACAAACAATATGACGTCCTAACATTAATGGAAGAAATAAGAGAAAAATGGAAAAATTAATAAAAAGCAGAATATATACAATAACCTCGTTTATTACATTAAACGCTAACGTTACAATGCGATCACTTTTTTGGCAGAAAAACAAAACAAAACAAATTTATAATAAATCGGCGTTTTTTTTTCTTTCCTTTTTCGTTCTTCAAAATTTAAAACTGTATAAAAAAAAATAATAATTCAACTAACATTCCTTGAGATACTTTTTATTTAAACGGAACTGAACCGCTCGGGGAAGAAAATTAAAAAATAAAAATTAAGTTCTAGAGAAAAAACACTGCGGCGATGGCGATGGCGACGGTGACGGCAATGGCGGCGGCGATGTCGATTCCTGCGCAAATCAAATCGAAGCAAACAGGAATCCGATGCCACGATGCAACGTCAAGCACTTGCGTGTGGTCGTTTCGTTTGTTTTCGCCGAGTGCAATGCCCCACCTTTTTATTTTTTGTTATTTTTATTTTATTTACTTATTTATCAAATTACAACTTGATATTCGTTTTCGTCGCTGCTTTCAGGCCATTTTGTTAAGGATGGCCAGGTGTAAACTGGACAATTGACTCGTCCACCTGTCTAAAGCTGTGTAGCGAGCTGCGCCTTGTGTTTGTTTATCAAGTTCCAGAACTTGGTTAACTTGGTCAATTCGTCCATGCACGGTACTGAAAAACACGCAAGAAAATAACGTTCGTTTTCGTTTGAAAAATGCTAGAAATCGTAGAAAATCGATAAAACCGTAGAAAATCATTAAAAGCGCGTTTTAAAAATGCTAAAAAGCGTAGAATATCGTGAATACCGCGTTTTAAAAATGCCAAAAAGCGTATAAAATGGGTAAAATTGCGTTTTACTTGTCGAGAATGCAGGAAACTAGAAGATTTTCTACTTCAGACACATCTATGTTGAGTTCTTTTGAGATGAACGGTATGTGGATTCTAGTATATGGTTTGATCAATTTGATTAGAACTTGGGTCCTGATATTTCTGAGCAGATCTAAAATGAAAATGTAAAAATTCAAATTTCTATTTTATTTTTTTTTCTCTCCAAATTACCTTCAATATGTTCACGAATAAACAAATCGTCCATTATGTTCTTCCTATTTGTTTGCAAAATTTTTTCAAATTCATTTATGTCGTTGTTTTGGTAGGCACTGACTAAATTCGTCATGGCAAGTATTTCAGGATCGTTCTTATAAGGTTTCGCTTCTTGCGAATCGAAAGGATTAATTCCCGACTTCATCAACATATTCGCTAAAACTAAATATTTCAGGCATGTAGTTCGCCTCGGCGACCCCGATTCGTCGTAATTCTTAAACGCCTCAAAGAAATCCGTATGCGCCTTCTCAAACTCGCCTTCGCGTAGATGCATTTTACCACCGCATTCTAGAAAACAAATTACAATTAATTTCACAAAATTAATTTACTTTTGACTCGAAATTACCTCGTATGACACCCATTATTAACGGATGCGGAATGGCAGACTTAATGTGTAAGGATTGTTCATATAACGCCTAAAATTAATGAATTAATTAATTAATTGATTGATTGATTGTAATTGTTTGATTGATTTGGTCGTGCCTTTAGTTTTTTGTTATTTTTTTGGGCTGTGTACATTTGAATTTCTAAAGCGTAAATTTCTAGTAGTTGAGTTCCCTTTTTTAAATCGTCTTCGCCATCATCCGTCTGTGGAAATATCGAATAAATGTGTCGGTTATTTGTGTGTTTTGTCGATTTCACGAGTGTCACCTGGCACGACTGATGCAACTGTTTCAATATTTTGGCCAGTTTGCCGAATTCTTCGCGATCGAAATAAAGTTTTCCTAGTTTCGTGTTCGTTTTGAACCATAACCTGTCATTTTTAGCATCTTTTAATGCTTCTAAGGTGGTTTCGTAAAAATCTTGCAAGAGTTCCATCTGCAAAATCGTTCATTTTTAGCTGTTTTGTGCGCACTGAATAAGTTTAATCTCGACCAAATTTCACAAAACTCACTTGTTTAGATGTCGATATGTAATCCAAAATTGAGTTAATTGATTTCTCTGAATAATTTCTAGTCACGGCACTCTTGATATACGTAAGTAGCTGTTTATACCTAGACATCATTTCACCAAAATTCCCCTAACATTGCAAAAACAAACAAATTAATTCATTTCATTTCATTCAATTTAATTTAAACCAAAAAAAATATCAATTTACCAATTTAAAATTAATTTTAATCATTTGTTTCAAGGCTTTGAACCCCCATTCTCCTTTCTCGCCTCCTTCGAGATCCAAAACCTAGAAATAACATCAAAACAAACGATTATTGCGATTACTGCGATTAATTCGATGCGTTTGCTTGTTTTTTTCTCATTTTTATTACCTTTTGAAAGCTTATCAAAGCCGCTTTTGGATCTTCCTCTTTCAGGGCTTTCGAATTGTAGTACTGGTTTTCTAAGTCGACATCTGGTTCGGAATTACTGTCTTCGGAATATTCCTGCAAGGCCAACGGTGAAAATCACGGCATTTCAAGGGAAAGCAGAGCGAATATTTTGTGTATTTTAACAATTCTCACACGGTCGGCGAATTTACTTGTCGTTCGAGTAAAGCAAATTCGTCGAATAAACATTATTGCGAGCCTCGGTCTAATTTTGATCGCTCGTATACATGTTATAGAATTTAATTTCACTTAAAATCGCAACAACACACGCGTAAACCGTACCAAATCGTAATCTTCTTCATCATCGCACATGAAATCTTCTTCAACGTCGGACATGTTGGTTTGCCGATTACTGCGGAGAGCAACCGTTTCCAGGAACCTTTAAAAAAATAAATGTGGATTTAAAATTGTTCTTTTTGTAATTAATAAAAAAATTTATTTAATAATTGTGATATGAAGCAATCTTGCATTTAAATTATCGTGCCGGTTTAAATTCACACGCGTATCCGCGGAGCTGACATGATGTCATTCGTTTCGCGAAGATGGTGAGTTTTGTTTTGTTGCTGTCATTGCTTTTCCGTCGTATTTCGCTCGCATTCCCTCTCCTGAACGCGCGATTTGAATAATTTAATTTTTATCGCGCGATACGAATCGAACGAAATCAATCACGCATGTATTAAATTTCTCAAATGTTTTTCTCCAGTCTAACGCCGAGTTCTTAAAGGGTCTGCCGAGTTACAACGAGAACAATTTCACCAGATTCCACAGCGATAATAACAGCAAAACGACAGTAAGCGCAAAATTTCCCCGCAAAATGACAAATAAACTCAGTTCCGTTTGTTTTGAATAGGTAAAAAGGCCATCGGTGTATTTGTCCACGAAGGAATACCCATCCGAACAAAGTAAGTTGAAAATAAAACGAGTTATGGCAAAAATTACTGAAATTATTCGTTTGTTTTTTTGTAGTAATTATTACAGAGAAAACAAACATATTACTTCGTTATTTGCACCAGCACTGGGACAAAAAGGTTTTGTTGAAAGCTGGACGTAAAATGATGAAAAATTGCATTTTTATTCATATTTTTATTTATTTGTAGAATTTGCAAAAGAAACGCGATTCGAACAACGCGAATTTGGACAATGCCGAAGAATCGACGGGAAGGAAAAGAGCGCGAATCGATTTACTCAGTAGTTTAGAACGAAGCGAATTATCGGCGAATAATTCATCAGCCGGAGACTGAAACTCACGATGTATTGCAATTCAACAGTGTCAAATTGATTTCGTTTTTTGTCTCATTTCTTGGACGGACACTGGGAGGGGAAATAAAAAGGACAAGAAACTGAATATATTATATAATAATATTGTTTATATTTCTTCTTGTGCTTGTAAAATGATTATTTCTTCAATTTATCATCCATTTTTGTTTTGTTTTCGTGTATTTATAAACCGTAACGAGGTTCGGTTCCTTGTCGACAAATAATTCCCGTAGTGTCTTCCCCGAAACATTTCCACAATTTGTCACTCAATCAAAATGAAATAATAAATATATTACGTGGATTGAGGAAATATTTCGATTATTTCGTGTTTCACAAGTCGACTGGGAAAAGGAAAAATGAGAATGAGAAAATGAGGAAATTTTGTTGGAAAGAATTTTATTAATATAACAAAGGGGTTGTTAACATGATAAAGAAGTTTGACCAACAACCCATCATTGACTCAAAATGGACCAACACATCCTGTTATATAAAGAAATATGAAAAAGAAGGAAATGATAAGAAAAAGACACGTAATGGTAAACTACATTAGAAATGATAAGAAACTCAGATATGACTCGTCTTAAAAAACATTTCAAAAAATTGGAAAAATCAAATTTCACAAAATTGCGCACCTTCAAAACGATGTAGTCGTATTCAAAGAAATCAAAAAATAGTAAGTGTAGTGAATTGAATAGTGATATTCAAGGAAACTGTCAAAAACTGTCAATCCTTAATTTTCATGCCATTCTGGTTATCAAGAGTTGACGTTCTCTCAGCGACTTTTGCAGACGGGGAAAAGGAAAAAAGAACATTTCAAATTTCAAATTTCAAATTTAAAAATTCAACTCATGGTCGAAATTCATCACACTTAATTATCATCGTTATTACATCATCAATTATTAATTACATTATTATTATTATTATTAAAATTATAAAAATTGAATATTAACATGTACGTTGTACATAAAATTTCAATTTTGCATAAATGAAGTTTCCTGTATAAATGATGGCATCACAAAAACTGATATGCTCAATAACAAATTACAATGATACTCGTTGGAATCACACAAAAATGCATGCTGGGAATAATGAATAATGTTTGAAAAATTCATTTCATCTTCGATTCCCATTTTTCCCCCTTTTTTTACTGGAAAAAAGGTGCAAAACAGAAAAAACTTCATTTTCTGTACGCTTTCTGTACATTACTTAGGTTTTTTTTTTTAAACTTTTGATGAGAAAAATACTGACAAAATTTCAAGATATAAGAAACAAGTGCATTTATGCTTGCAAAACAGAAATAAACTCCAAATCATATCTTTCTATATATATATATAATGTATGTATAGAATCATTATTATTTTTTTTGTTTCCAAATCATCCGATCTTGTTTAGGTCATCAACTCAATTCCCTTGTCTGTCAACAGATGGTGCCTAATCTACATTATCAAAAATAATATTTGAAAGTCATAGACAGGTGACAAGAATGAGTGATAACATTTTTGTCAACGAAATGGACCTTTTTTCTAAACCTGTAAAACGAAGAAAGGAAAAAACGTAAAAAATAATCACATACTGCAACAAACAGCACAAGAGAGTCAAGAAACAATTGAAATGTGTGCACATGAGAACAAGGTGCAGCAATTTACTAGACCAACATTTTTACTTTGTATCGTTTTTTTTTTTGCTTTTTGTTTTCAAATATTGCTTTCTTCCCCATCTTTTTTCAGCATTCATGCAACAAGCAAATAACAAATACTTTTAATTATTATTTAATTATGATTTTTTTTTCTTTGTTTAACTTTTAAAATTTCCCCGACTTATTAAAAAATGAAAAACAAATCCCGAAATGCCGAAATCCCTCGTTCCCCTGCCAGCAGTGTTTGAATCTACTCTGGAAGAACAGGATTCAAATTTCTGTGGCCTTAAACAGTGGACATAAACTGAATGTGAAAATTTCTCATTTTGAAAATGTTCGTTATTCAGGCAGGAATGAATGAATAAAACAGCTCTCATCCGTTTAGTCTTAGTCTTATTAGTCCAAATTTGAAATCATACGACATCTGGTGAGTGAAACAAGGAAAGATAGGAGAGATAATCGAGAGAGAGAGATTGAGAGAGAGAGCGCTTTTATCATATGTGAAAAGCAACGGGAAATCAAGCAATCACGATTGATTGGGCACAACTTCGTCCGGTCTCACGTCAGACTTGAGCTTGACAAATTCTTTGGCCACTTCGTCATTGGTCCTTTGCGACAAAATGCGAAGTACTGTCCAACCGGTTTCGTCCATCAGGATCCGTTTGCCCAATGACAACCAACATGCGCAGCTGCCTTGATCCACTATGTCCCTCAGTTGCATTAGAGAGTGTCCCACCAACCGGTCCTCACGTGCAAAACAATAATCTTTGACGCAAATGTGGAGTTCGTATGAATCTGGTTGCTCCTCGTTACCAATAATACTAGCAAATTTCGAAACATTACAATTTGTCACGGGGGCCATTTTAAATTCGAACTGCGCATCCCCTGCTGCGCAGACGATTTTCGAATAATATTAGGCCTAAAAAGCGAAATAATGTAAATAAAAATAAAACAACAATAATTTATGGCTTGGTTCTGAAAATTGTTGTTTTCGTTCATTCTGGACTGGAATTCGAAAATCGTCTGCGCAGAATGGGATGCGCAGTTCGAATTTAGCATCGAGATACCGATGTGAGCTTGTGATACTTACAAATGAAAAGTTTCGTTATATTTGGGAGACCAGTTACTAGATTTAGATTTAGTTGCATGTTTCCTCTTTTTGTCGCTTAAATGCGGACCTATCAAGTTGACTTCAACAAATGGCCTAAACATTCCTGTTGTCGGCCATTTTATATCATTGGCAGCCACAACTTAAATTCAAAAATCAAAATAACTATCACGTAAAAAAGACGTACAACATCGGTACCTTTAACTGTGACTTTATGTTCACCCGTCCCAGGATGAGTGAAAAGGTCAACTTGTACCGATACTTCTCCCATACTTTCGTCTTCGGTAGAAAATCCTAAAAAAACAACCAAATATCACCGCAAATACTCCAAATAAACAATTCTAAGCAAAACTAAACGGGTGCTTTATCAATTTTCTATCGACCGAAACATGCAAAATGATACAAACTGAAACGAAAACGTAAACGAAAACGTAAACGAAAAGGCAAACGTTACCTTTTTGTGGTGGTTGTTTTTCACCACTACCAGCACTTTCCCTAGATCTTTTAGATGCATCTCTTTTCTTTTTATTTAATGGAACTTTAGGTAGCATTAACAATAAAAACACAGTTGATGATTCAAGAATGTTTGTTTGCCCGTTTAACACGAGCAAAAGAAAAGGAGAGGAAATGAATAGAGCGTTGTTGTTATACCTTGATTCGTTTGACTAGTGACGAAAGTTTTGATGAGTGCATCTGTCGTCTGGGTGTATAAAGAGAGTGCATAGCGTAGAGATTGGAGCTCGGAACTTTTGTCTAAAAAGGTTTTCTTTAATCCATTGCCCCCGGCATGGAAATATTGTTTGATCGTGTCCAAAGCTGCATCCAAAACTGCACACTGTTTGGGACTCAAATTTTTCTCCGCCTGAAAATCAATTACGTGTGAAATGCGACAGTTGTTGTTGGAGTTTCAAATTGCAACATTGCAACTTGAAAACGTTTAGAAATTTCTCTATACCAGGGGTTCCCAACCTGTGGTACGCAGTAAGTAGATTTTGAATGGGATTTTTGATATTTTGTGGAAGAATTTGATTTTTTTGACGAGATTTTTGATATTTTTGGGGTTTGACCTACTGGTACGTCACCATTTTAAAAAAAATTGAGAACATCTGGTCTGTACTATTTGCCATTTACCATAACTCCGCTTAGGGTTGGTAGTTTACTGCCACTCACGTGGTTACGGAGGAGCCGAGACATGTCTTCAATTTTGGCATTTGCAGCTAGGTTTGGAAGAATCATCTTCCCGGAATAACAAAACAAAGGATTAAAATTAAAATTAAAATCCGATTAAGTAAAGTTACATTTTTTTCAGACATCGGCGGCAGAACTACTGTCTTTTCCATTGTGTGCATCACGATTTTCCATAATTCCTTTAATAATCTCTTAAGAACAGTTTTTTCACACATTTGCGCGAAGAGAGACAAACTGCCGTCAAGGAGATCCATCAGAGGTCTGAGGATATGGTCGGCCTCTACAGCCACCATGTTCTTCTGTTGTTGGTTTAACGATTGACCTCCGCCTTTGATTCCTGCCAGAAGATCTCCCAATTCGCGCATGCTCTGTTGGATCTGAGGCTCCAAGCTTTTAGCAAAGATGGAACTCAAATCGTCCAGAACTAAATTCAAATTTTGTTGCAATTCCTTCAAAATATTGGCGGCATCTTCTTCTAACTAAACACATTCAAACACAACACAAACACAGTTAAACACATCTAACCGGACGTTCCGTCCGAAACCCATTTACGGAGCCACAGTAACAAGAGGCTACCAAAACATAATCCTGGAAATTAAGACTGGAATTGGAAGCCCTAATTACTGCGGCTCTGCCCATTTAAACACGTTTCAATTACTTTATCGCCACCCATTGACTCGAACATCTTCTCCAGTTGAACTCTGAGTTGTTGTACGTTGTTCATCAATATACAAGCCTGCAATTTTCGTTTATCAGTTTATACACTTTGATTTGATTCGTTTCGTTTACTGTTTTGTCTTGATTGAGATAGTTAGGAAATTCTTTTTTCACAATGTCTGCATAAGCAGTTAGAACCTTCACTATTGTCTGGAAAACAACATTTTCGTGTCAATTGATTGAAATCTAATTGGATTTTGTGTTCAACCTTTGCAAATCTCTTCATGTATCTCTTGAGAATTTCTGGATCGGGACATTCCAATTTGCTAATCACATCGAAACATTGAGTGAGTTGGGTAAACACATCAACTACTGAATTGGAGAACAGCGAGTGTTCACTACTTTGCTGGAACTAAAACCAAAGAAAGAAAAATGTCCGATTAATTTTTTTTCGACGGCAACGACTAAAATCATCATCATCATCACGTACTCCATCTTTCTGATCCCGAATAAAGGCACTGTGCAAATATTCCAAAGACACTTCGTCGTTCTCGTTCAACCATTGCATGACGAATGGTTCGAACCAACTGAAAACCAAATACAAAGATACCGAACAAAAAGGAAAAAAAATGATCAAATGAGAAAAGTTGGCTTCACTGCAACCCATTGTTAAAAGGGGAACAATTGTCATATGCGCAGTGAAGCTTACCTCTCTTTCTTTTCACAACGAGCTTTGAATGCTCGAAATAAAAAGTTGGGATGTTTTTTTTTTTTTTTTTAATTTTTTAATAACTTAATTAAAATGGAAAACTCACGCAGGATATTCAGGAACAGTTCCCTTATACTGCGGCGTGTCTTTTACGTATTTATTATACAACCACTTCACTTTGAAATGAAGATTCATGTATTCTGAACTTTTACAAATTCGGTGCTGTTCGTGTTCTAAAGAATTTTTTAACAAACGATTAACAAACAAACAAAATAAAAAATTCACACACAGTAAAGCTCCGAATAAATAAACGCCCGAGTGTTTTTCCATCCCAGGGTGGAATAAATGAAGAAGACGGCCACCTGTTTATTATCTTTTCCTTGCCAACCGTCGGCAGGGGAGCAATTAGGAGCTCTGTTGTTTGCGATTGTCCGCATCCACACCCGGATGCAGGCCATTTAGAGAGGTATTAAGCATTTTTGGACATAAATAGCTGTTTTGCACAACCCCCGGCGCTTAATTAGACCCGGCATTTATTGCATGAAATGCCGGTGACCTCCGAGCGCTACAATTCGGATCTTTACGGTATCGACGTTTTATACCTTCAAGAGCATATTTAATTTCAAACATACTCCATAGCGTAGCAGCACTGAGTTGTCCCACGTTCAGTTCGTTTGGAAATCTAAAAAAATAAAAAGATTAAAGTATTCCAAAATGGCGCTCCTAAATTATAATGGCAAAAAATATGTGCGCGGTAGTAAAATCCGCCATTAAAAAGCGAAATTAAAACAAACTGCCAGTTAAATAAACGCAAGTATTAAAATATTAACTGCACCGCTGAGAAAAAGAGACGAAACTTTGTAATCATTAAATTTATTACAATTGATTTTCATCTGACCCTGCGCGGTAACTTTAATCAACGTAATAACCGGTTACTTTAACTGCAAGACGTCTTTAATGTTTCAAACCATTAAGGATGAACGTCAGGAATCTTTATTTAATGACCCTGATGGTGCATACAAGTTTCACCTATCGCCCTCGTTTTTATATTTATCTGTTGCGAATAAATGAATATGTCTCTGATAACTAAATCGGATATGGCTTCTGCATACCAATGTGGCACAAAGCGCTTTTTCAGCTTTTATGAGATGAAATCCATAAAGAAAACCACAAAGTGGATAAAAATGTTGAGGGTTTGCTCATGTTTGATGCCAAACTGTAAACGCGCATTGGTGTCGTTTAATGATCATCGCGGGGTGGCGAATGTTCTTTTTGCAAAAGTGACTCGTAATTAATCTTAGTACGTGTGTCAGCGGGGATTACGGGTTAGTTGGTTCGAAGAAAGAGAGAGAGCAAGAAAGGGAATTGGAGTTTAAAAAAATTGTTTTTGAATGTAGAAATATGGATTTTTCGAATTTTTTCTAAGCCACTTTGGTATTTTATTCGAAATTTTACGAATTTTTTAAAAGTTTTCCGAAAGTTCCGCAACATTTTGTCAATATTTTGTCAGCATTTACTCAAATATTTCTCAGAATTTTCTCAATTTTTTTTTGAAATTTTCAGAAAATTTCCTCAAAATTTTCTTTGAATTTGCTTAAATCTTTGGTATTCGGCGTATAAAAGCTTACTGATTGAGCACTGATGTATAGGCATTTTTATCTTCTTCGATGACCGACACCATAAGTGCCGTAAGTTTATGCCAGAAGTCGAGACTGTCCAATCGAGGACCGTTGTCCTCTCCTTCACGTTTCTGCTCATGAGGATCCACTTGAAATTCGCGGCTGTAGAGTTCATGACAATTATCGAAGAGAAACTGATAAGTCGATCTCATGCACGCTTTGACGCAGTCTTTGACGACTGTGCTGGCCCGCGGAGGGCTCGATAGTTCGAGGACTTTCATTCGAAAGAAAGTTATGCTTGTCAATAGATCGACTGTGGATTTTAGGTCTTGCAACCTCTCTGGACTTGAAGCTGGAAAGTTATTCTTAAAAGAAAATTTTTAAAAAATTAAAACAATTATTTATTTTTGGAAATTTTTGCAAATTTAAAACTTACTCTGTACATGGACAAATCAATCCTGAGAGAGTTATGAAGTTGGTCCAGTAATTTAACAAATTTATCTTTCTGGAATTAAAAACAAAAAACATTGTATTCTTCCGACAATTTTTAGCTCGAAATTATTCATCAAAAATTAACTCGTGTGTGAACCTTTTCAAACAGTAGCTGCATCCAAAAAATCGTATTTTAAGTGTTTTGTTTTAAGTGTTTTGCTTTAAAACTCACCAAAATATCAACAACTGGAAGCCATTTTGTTGCAGGTCGCAAAATCAAACTAATGTACATTTAATTCCCTCGTGGTCAACGTTTTAATGCAAATGGAATGAATTTCAACCATTTAAAATTCTAATTACACGCAAAAACGCTTTTGAATGCAGCTAGTTGAATTGTTATTATCATTTTTTTTTGTAATAATTTAAGCTGTACCCCAAAATTAGAGGCTGCAAAACGGTCACTCGCTGATACAGCTGCTGAAGCAGTGGTATGTGCGTAATACGCGTTGATGTTGGCCAGCAACATACTCATGACGGCAGGGACGCCTGGACAAAGATACTTTGTAGACAAACAGTGAAAATGACTGCCAAATACACAGATAATAAAAAAAAAAATTATCAATCCCACTAGAAAAATCGTATGAAAACGCCAAATTCGTACGTCATTCCCTGGTAAATCGATTCAATGCCATATCGCATGGCAAATTCATCGACTATTTCTTGAGCAGTATCATCAAAATATATTTTCCAGGCCTCGTCCTAAATTAAATTAAATTTAAAAATAAAAATTTAAATATTTAGAAATTTAATTTTTCCGTTTACTCCTTTGGCTTCTGGCAACTTGACCATCCCACCTTGCTGTTCACAAAGATAATGAAAAAGGTTCTAGAAAGAGCGCAAATGCAAATGCAAATGAAAAACAGTGACTTTATTAATGGTATTTTGTAATGAATTAATCACCTCATGCAGGCATGTGTATTGGACGTGATAGGGAGCAACTTTCTCCTCCCCTTTAATTTCAACACTTATGTGTAAACGAATGGCTCCAGATACAGCAGATTTGTCGGTTCGTTTTTCTGCAAGAAGGCGAAGAAAACGAGCTAATGTAAAATTGATGGCAACTTAATGATCTGTTAAAACATTATACACGTCTGACTAAAAGCCGTGCAGTGCTCCCTCGAGATCGACACGAAGCGCGAAAAAACAAGAAATTTCTACAAATTTCCACAAATTTCCACAAATTTTTTACCTAAATTGTACCAAACGTCCATCTCTCCACTAAGGGTCCGAACCTCTATGATAGTTTGACCCAAAAAATCGTCGGATTCTCGAGTCAGTTTTTGTCTGAGCTTCGACCTGAGGTCATTGTCTTCATCCCTGGATTGAAAAATTGTAAGAAAATAGAAAAACAGACAACAAAAAAATAGACAAAAACGATTAATTTTCGTTGGGAATGTGTACGGCTACGTACCATACTCGAACTTTAATACGATCGGAAGAATTATGACACTCGCTGCGAAATGAAAAGCGTATAAAAATAAATGAAATTTGTCGCAAATGACAACGAGCGTTTTCAACTCACAAATAAAATTTCTCATTCCAGACGGGGTTCAGCTCCTGCGGCATTGTCCGGGTTCTCTTCTTCACCTTACCCACCTGAACCGTAACGTAGGGATCGCTGGTTCCACTTTTGTCTTTGGCAATTAGGCCCTGTGCACAGATCACTGAAACAAACACCTCGTTCTTTCACTTGCATCAAAAATTAATACAAATCAACAACAACGACTGCTGCAATGCATTACTCAACGTTCAAAACCACAAAGAAAAGAAAAGAAAAGATATTTCTTGGTGGTTTATGAATAAGAAAAATGCCCAAGCGGAAATTTGAACGATTAAAAATCCAATGCGCACAAATTAAAAATTTGTCTATCAATTGTTTTCCACAAGGACTCAAAAGTGCAATTATTATATTAATGAGGAAAATGAGGAGAAAATGAATGCAAAAGAATGAAAACAGACAAGACAGATGTTAGGGTGCGTTTTCGAGTTAATATTCATGCATATAAATATATTTATCTAGAAGTTTTGTATAAAGAAAACCCTGGATGAGTTGTTGAGCAACATCCTGAATAAGTGAGTGGCATTTAAAGCTTGTGGCTCAAGCTGAAGGGTCAAAAAGGAGGTGGCAGACCTCGCCAAAGAAGTAAATGGCTCGGTCGCTGCTACCTGTAATGATGAGCTTGCATGACCACTTGGAAGTTCCTTCTAGTATAATTGCTTCAGCCTGCTTAATGGAGTCAACATGTGTATCAGGGTCAATTCCAAAAGTAAGTCTGCAACACAGAACATCAAACAAGGCACACTTCAATACCACAACAGCCAATCATGCTAGGGCAGAGCAATCAACCAAAATAAATTAAATGTAAATACAAGATAATATATAAATTTATATATAAAAACAAAAGAAACAAAAGAGAAAATAAACAGAAACAGAAAAAAAATATGGCCGCCCTTATAGCTAACAAGGAAAATAAAAGGAGCAAGTCAATTAGACTAGACTGTCATGGACAATACAGTAGCAAGAGACCATCACCAGGCAAACATCCAAAACACCTCTTAGTCAATGGAGCACGAGGCACCTACCAGTGATGGCAATTTTGGCTGACCACTTGGAAGTACCATCTAAAACGGATTGTTTGACTGCCTTCATATGGCCCTCGTGACTTTTAACATCCACAGAAAAAACTGCCCTGATGATGATAGATATGAAGAGCAAAAACAAAAATCATTTTATTAGATGCTAACGTCACTGCACAGGTTCAAGTTCACAGCCCCTAATTAGCAATTTCACTATGAGTTGTTGTTGGCAAGGGGTGAAAGTTGAAAAAATGTCTTGCCAGTATGCGGTTGGTTTTGAGCTCTTTAAAAATTGTACTGTAAATACCGTATTTGCGCAATTAAGAGCTGCAGCTATGAGCAAACATTGCAAATAGAATACGCCGTTTTTCTCTATAGGTTAAAACGGAACCAACGTTCATTTTACGACGTTGAACGAACGGAAGAAATGCAAAACGGCCCCTTCTTTGAATAGCAGCAATTTGCCTTATTCGCGTAAATACGGCAATACTCTATTAATAATTGAAAATATAAAAATCACATAAGGAATAATAATACAGTGCAGGACAAAACTTTGGCCCACGAGAAAAAATTGCGATAAAATTAAAACTACTCAACGAAACTAAAAAAATAAAATTTCAAAGCACTGGCTTGCTTCTATCGCACCAAAAGTCAACAATGTGAGAATCATGGTGTGACAAAAGCAAATTATGGCTTTAAAATTTAATGAGGATGACCTAAAGCCACATCTGGCCATGCTCAATAAGGGATCTGCAAGCAAATTAAAACTAGAACCTGACTCTGAACCATTCAGAGAAACGTAAAAGCCACATTTCACCTAGAATTTAAGAAATTTACAAAGAAAGCGGCTTAAAAATTGTACAGTACCACGTTAAAGCAAGGATGGAATGGACTGAAATCATGTTTTCTGGTTTAATAAATGAGCAGCAAAAATTTAATTTGGATGGCCTAGATGGAATACAATTTTAATGGCTCATTTCATTGAAGAAAAATGAAAAATTAATGGAGCAGAGTATGGGTGATTGCGTGGCAAATGTTTGGTTAGCAATAAAATAAAGTACCAGGCAGTTTTGCAAAATAGTATATTAAAGGTAGAATGTAGAATGGCAGGTGAACCAACAAAACAACACTATAGCAACCACACTGTGACATCAGCAAAAAACTGGTTTACCAAGAGATAACTCGAAACTTTTTCACTGTTTTCTCATGCATTCTTTTATTGCTGATTAAATTTTGATTTTGTTTGATTGAGTAGTTTTAATTTTGTTGCAATTTTTTCCCCTGGGCCAAAGTTTTCTCCTGCACTGTATTAATAATTGAAAATATAAAAATCACATAAATAATAGTAGTAATATAATTTAAAATAATTTTCACAAATTAGCGTAGTAATTATTTTCTTTGTTGCCTGGTGATTTTCAACTGGGCTAGTGTTCCGTTCCCAAATCTTTTACATGGAACGGCTTTCCGGAGATTTCCGGTTTACTTTCACCCCTGCTTGTTTCTTGATGTATCAAAATGAAAAATTAAATTACTTTCGAGCTTGGGAAGATTTATTTCATGTTTATCTCTAAGGGCATAATCAATTTCGAAAAGTGGTCGCAAAATCCCCAGAGATGTCACTAACAAAAAAACAAACAAAAAAAAAAATCGGATTTTCCTCTTCACTAGAGAGCTGGTTCTAAAGATGGCCCAGCTGGGTTCAAAAAATAATCAATCATTGCGAAACACGAATCCGGCATACACAAATGATCACTAAACAGCTCTAATCTTTTCCCCATGAATTTAGTCGCGAATAATTAAATATCGTTAAATCACAATTAATTAAACTTCCTGTAATGAAACCTCAGAAGCTGTCACGTGCAAATTGATAACATTTTGAGTAAATGATCGTAAATTTTCTTTGTCTAATTAGATTTCTAATTTTTTCCTTTTAATTTGTATTTACCGTTTGCAATTGGTCGTTCGTTAGTTACCAATCATGCGAAACAGATAACTGATAGCGGAATACGCCTTCGTCATGTAAAATGAATGACGCCGGCAAGATTTAATTTGCTGCCTGTATTTTCCTGTCTGGTAAACCCACTGGCTTCCCGCCATACAAACAAGGCACTCTCTTCATATCACACCTAATGGCTAACTCTAAAACCTGTGCATCAGCCAGAGCATGGCAAAAACATGCTGTAAGTTACACCCCCGTCTAAAGGCTCTTTCACAATCAATTGACGTGGAAAAGCTACACCCACAGACTTGCATTAAATGAGGAAAGAAAATCAAACCATAAAACCACTACATTTTCAATAGTGCGCGGGTGTGTAGGTGTAATGAGAACTGCTATAACATCACGTAAACAATTGTAGTTAATTTACACGTGGATTATGGGTTTTTTGGTGTTTCTATAAACAGCAAAAACAAAATGCAAACCAATAGGACTGATTTCAGTAATGTGGTGTTGATGAATTTGCTAGATGAAGATTTTCTCTTAAAGTGTGTTAATCTAAAATTATCTGCAGCAAATTTTCCACCTGCTTTGCTTAAAATAGAATCAGTGAGGCAAGCAGTAATCAATGTGCAAATTTCCTGCAATCGTCTAGGAGTTTGAAGGTATAGACTTCACCCTCTACACTAAAGCAGTGTACAGGGTGAAGTCGAGTGTGCTCGCACCGTTGTCATATAATCAATACTTTGGTTCACAGACAAAACCAGACAATCCTACTGTATTTACTCTGTTTCCCATTCAAAGCCCGTGGCCGTTCGTACAAACAACCAAAGAATCGAAGCTGACAACTTCCAGCACAAGTAACTTATCGCCAATGACTGACAGTGTGTATTTGACTGACTGCAATTTTTAGTAGCCAACTACCAATCAAAAACCAGAAAATCTACAAGACCAACTCATTGGTTGTGCCCCCATTTCTGGTTATTTGCACACAAAAACAACGTTTCTGCACCTAACAGATGCATTCTTGTGACTAAATTGCATCATGACCTCTAGTGACAACTATTAACAATTGTGTGCTAGATCTTCAGATGGAAAACAAAAATTATTTTTGCGGCCTTGGAGATACCTAGGTGCTTCTTGCGCCTCTATGAAAACCAGTTTGCTTACATCCCTTTGCTGCTACTTCCAACACCTTTCTGATCGGGTCATTGGGTTTCAGCAGATGCGTACTAGCACATACAATACTCGCGTATTGATTAGCAGGATAAAACGTTCGCTCGATGGTGGTTTTCACGATAAACAAGAGATAATTGGGGTTACAGCTGAAGCTCTTGTTATCATGGCTAAGTTCTCTTTTTCCATGTCAAGACAAAGACTTTATGCCCCGACTCACTAATTACTTTTCGATGAAACTCAACTGACCTTGCTTCAGCCAACAGCTAACTACAAGAACAAGCATTGCTGAACTTTTCTCTTCCAATTGTACATGACAGAATTAAGTAATGGGAACTGTTAAGTAATTAAACTGGAGAGAAAAATAATGTGGTCAAAAAATCTTAGAAATTGGATTAACATGAAAATCACAATTAAGCCCCTCAATTCCAGTGAGCTGTTGCTGTGCTAAGCCACACTGCCACAGTCGTCTGCATTGTGCTTAGCACTTTTTCACAAAGAGATAAAAGTATTAGTAGGCAATAAACATTGGAACCTGGCACCAAAAAAATTATTCAATCAAAAAAAAAAAATTAATATAAGCTTATGTATGTATAAAAAAATATTCATTTTTTTCTTTTTTAATTCAGTGCTCCTCAATTTTAACAAGAAATCTTTACGAGCAGCTATAAAATATGTGACATGTTGTAAAGCAAAATGTCCCCACACACTTACCTGATCAACTCGAATATTTCAGGTTTATTTCTTTCTCGGATCTTCATCCTGTCTTTCATGGCCATAATAATGTTGTTGGTTTTGTCTTCAGCTCCGTGTTTAGAGCTTTTTTCAGCCGCCCCTGACAAAACAATATATATATACATAAGAAAAAAGTGTCACGTTGCACTGCATTTGATAAATTTCTCTTAACGAAACTCACTTAACCAATATTTTACTTTCAAAACGCGCTGTATTGCAGGAAAGAAATTTATCATTGTCAAAATTTCCAATTTGCTTCCCACAACAGAAATGTTAAGATATTTATTTAAAAAAAAATATATATATATATATATATATATATATATATATAAAGAAGTCATTTTTTGGGCGTGCGCAGTTGTGCTATTGTCGGGTTCAAATTGGATGCAATGACCATGTCCACTGGCTGTCATGCAGCATCAGTGATCTAGGTGTTGGTGACCTGTACTATTCAGCTGGTGTCGACACTTTCATCCCTGTTTGATGGCCACACAAGACCTGCTATTTTGTCCCTAGGTGAGAACATCATCCGCCCCTTCTGACAAAATTTTTCCTCTCGTAAGAGAAAAGTTGGCTACTCGCAAACCATCCACAGGGGCATAAAAATGTCCAGTTGCATCAACTGTACAGTGTTTGTGTGCATCTCAGATGCAGTGGGCGTCGATTAGGTCTGGCGCTCGAGTTCCATGGCTTCGGGCAATGCAAACAAGGACAGTTGTGTCAAAAATACCGTTGAATCAATAGTGTTGATTATTTGCTTACAGGCGTTTGCACAATCTGAATTGCAATCTTTCGTCCACATTGACTTCCCGATATCTAAACTATCAACTGATCAATGACCCCATTTGAGAAAAATGTGAGAAAAATTTTGAGACAAATTTGAGTAAAAACTTGTTCTTTTCCATTTCTTTTCTTCAAATTTTTCTCATATTAGTGCCAGATTTCTATTACAATATTAACTATCCATTAATTGAACGAAATTATAAATGATGATGGAAAATACCTTTAAACTTTGCAGTCTAATCTTATAAAAACTTAATAAATCAAGCTTACAAGTTCAGTCATCAACAAAGTTCACTGGCACTCACTTTAATTATAAATGTATGCTAAAGTTTCTCATTTAAACTTTAAAAAATGACACTCTTCTTAATAAAATTAATAATCAGCAAGACCCTATTAGCATTTTTTAACTCCTTCGTGCCAACATTCAGGTTGAGAAAATAAACAAAAAAATTAAATAATTGCACTGGGATGCAGTGAAAAGGTCAAAGCTTTAATTAAGCCCAAAGACGAATCTACATGTACACATAAAATTAATTTTTACTTCTCCCTTGTAAGTAATTTTAGTTTTACTTAAAGAATACCCACGAGAACGGCAAGAGCCAATCAACAAACACCGCTAAACGCCAGACGGCACTGTTTATAAATACAGTAACAAGGTTTTGCTCCATACTAAAAATATCTTCAACAAACTTCATTTGCACTTTGCAATGACGAAAATGAAATCAATAAAATGTGTCAAAATGTTAATTATAAACGCCACCGACTGGAGATGAAGAATTTTTTCAAATTCCAATCTGAATATTTTCACTGGAATTTAATCTGAATTACTCTGTACCGGAGCAGACCGGAACGATGTTCCGTTCGTGAAATTATGGTAAATAACTTATGACTGCTTATCCTCTTTTGGCTGTGACTATTACTCTAATACCAATGTTCTTTTCTTTTCTTCTTGTTTTCGACACTTTTGTCGTTTCTTTGCTCCGTCTTTTGTTGCACAATTTACCAGTCATTTTGAAGTGGCGTTCCGGTACGTGAAATTTTCCATTTTGAGCCCAGTAACGCGCGAATTCCATCAGGGACGGACTTTTTAAACTCGCACTGCAGCCGGTAATTACCGCAACCCACTAATTGGCTAAAAACAATCACCCCAGACCCCAGGAGCAGCCCGAATCAAAAGTACAGAGGGTTGGTTTGACCAGTAAAAATTGCCTCCGAGCCCTTCAATAGAGAAAATACAAGGATAACTGGGAGAGTCCTCGAATAGCCGTACACAATCGTATAAAAATCTAACCTCTACCAAGTGTGGCATTTGCTGTGTTCACAGCATTTGACCAATGGCTATCATTGGTTGTCTCTCGTCATAATTTGTACTTTTGAGATTTCATAACGCAGCCTTCCGTAGCGCCCTCTAGTTTGTCATTAGAATAAAACAGATTTGATAAGTTACCCTTGTGTCAAGACGTGCTTTTTCCACTCATTTTCTAGAATGAATTTAGTATACAAGACATACTAGCATTCTAACTCGAAAAATGGCAGCTTATCCGACTTTCCTGCAATTTTTTTTGACGGATTTTATATCTATTTTACTCAAATCTGAATGTTGGTGATCGATTTTGATTGGCTAACCGAAGAATATTGAACGACATGGATCGCTTGTTTTCTTGCTCTCGTCAAGGAATTCTTGAAAGACGTACGAGAATTTAAATTTTGCACATTGAAAATTGTCAGTTTCACCTGACGAACGACCCAGCTTTATTCTCATGAAAATTGTATAAACATAACATTGTCACGTGTTATTGCCAAATAAAATGCCATTCTGAGATTCGAGTGGTTCGTTCATCCTTTGTGGGCCCCATTTTATAGCGATCGTTTTTTATCTCTCAAAATGTAATGTATAATGTAATGTATAAATCTATCAGATATCGCTGTTTAATTCAACAGCAACGTCCGCATTACGCTTTCAATAAATCCAATGAGAAATTGGCAGATCGACCAACAAGCAACTTTCCCCCAAACCCAATAAATGTGTCGATAAATCGCGCATATTTCACACGACCCTGCACGGAGTTTTAAACTTTTAATTGAAATTCGACAACATCTCAAGCTCAAACCTCCTTGACTGCTGCGCTGAGCGTGCAGCAGCACATACATCAATTCCGGCTTTCTTAAATTGCTTTTCATGTGCGCGTATTCCCAGATTGACGTCACTTCTTCTCCGCTTGGTTGCGAGCGCACAGTCCGCACCCGGAATCTTGATGCCCAATTCATACACGTTATTGCACTAAAGCCGCTCCGGTTTCGGGTTACGACATGCTTTATTCCAGCAATATCAGCCCCATTTATCCAATGTTTATTTGTTTCGAATGTACAGTAAGTGCTCTGGTAGAACACCCGCGCTCTATTGACAAAATCTGCAATTTAGATGTTGAATTTGATAGTTTTGATCAATTTGGGCATTTATTTTAGTGTTTCTGATCAATTTGGGCAGTTATTTTAGTCATCTACACCAGAGGCTCCCAATCTTTTTATGGTGATGTACCAGTAAGTCAATCACCAAGAATCCAAAAAAAAATTGAAAATCTCCACAAATTCCAGTCAAAAATCACAAAATCACATAATCAAACATCAAAAATCCATAAAAATTAAATATTTTTCCCAAAAATATCAAAATCTCCACAAATAAAACCAAAATCCCATTCAAAATTAAAAAATTTCCCCCGAAAAATTAAAAACTTTAGGGAAATATCAAAATTCCCTTCAAAAATCACAAAATCAAACACCAAAAATCCAAAAAATAGTCAAAATCTCCTCAAAATAATCAAAATCTTCCACAAAATATCAAAAATCCCATTTAAAATCCACTTATCGCCTACCGGTAGCTCGACATTCGCATACCGGTACCTCTAATCTACAGTTAGTTTGGTCGCTTTGGAACACCGCGTACAATGAGAGCATTTACCGTACAATAAAGTGTTTCCTTTTAGTTTTGGGTAATTTAAAAACGACGCTTTATCAGCAAATGTACTTACTTTGTAGGCAGTCTGCATTGAGCAAGTCTTTGCACTTTTCGTGGCATTTGACCCCACATTCGGTACAGCGTACACCTTGACGAGCGATGCCCCACAGGAGGCCTTCACATTCATAGCAGTAGGTTGGCGACGTGGCCGTCCATAATACGAAATTATGAGGCGTTGTACTTGAGATCGGATATATCAAAGCTTGAAGAGTTTTCTTATACACGTGCATTTTCTACCGAGAACGAAAAACAAGTGATTTAGCGTTCGACACCAAACACCGAGCAAACCGTAGCAACTTAAAATTCACATTCCGTGCTTCGACGAACTTTCAACGGCAACAGAGAAGAGATTTTTCCAATTTTAAAGACAAAACAACTTTTTCTTCGCGCTACAACTTGCTCTTGCGTGTAAAGTAAATATTGTTGCATACAAATGTGCAGTGCAACAGATAAGTAGAGCATAAGTCACGGATTATTTATAGGTGTGCTTAAAGCTACTTAAAAGCTGACAGCAGCCAAATTCATTTCATTATTTAATGTTTTTTTAAAGGTGCTTAGTGCCACCATTTTGGCACGGGAGCAAGAACAATTTGCGAGACGTTTATAACCCCGAAACTACTCCAGCTGGCAACTGGAGTAGAAAAAAATTACCATTTATGAGCAATGGGTAATTCTTAGTCATAGTCGTAGTCGTAGCGGGGCAATTTTTATTTTATGCAACAGTTGAAAGTTTTTAAAGCGGCGCTGTAATAACATGTGACTTGGTTTTGAGGTTTTGAGGACATGGAATTAATTTAATCGAATCAGAATTTCAATCTTGAAATCAATTTTTCTTAATGGCATTTCGAAAAGTCATTTAGTCTGGTTTATATCTGCTTTAAACCGATGTTTTGAAAGGCCGTTTGTGCAAAAGAAAAAATATTACGTGTAGTAAAACTTGTTTAATTGGAGTTGAGTCATTTTGAATACCCGTGAATCATTGTCAGTTGCCATTTAATCGAATTGCCTTTGTGTGTTTTTGTTGTCTGGAAATGAGCATGAGACTGCACTGCAGTGCCTACATGTTAGGCAGAGAAGGGAAAAAAACACACAAAACTAAACAGCGCTGGATGGGGCTGCTGACTACAACTGTTGAAACTTGAGCAAACTAAAGCACGAATATTTAAATTGCATTTTTAAAGCTACTAAATCAACGATTTAAATTCACCGATTAAAACCCCCGCGCTCTATTGACAGAATCTGAATTTCCCCCGCAATTTAGATATTGAATTCAATCGATGTCATCAATTTAAACATTTATTTTAGTGTTCTTGATCAATTTAGATATTTAATTTAGCCATTTTGTTCAATTTAGATTTTAGACATTTAATTTAGTCATTTTGTCCAATTTAGACATTTAATTTAGTCACTTTTTTCAATTTAGACATTTAATTTAGTCACTTTTTTCAATTTAGACATTTAATTTAGTCACTTTTTTCAATTTAGACATTTA
>JAQIXU010000590.1:0-29066 GCA_034701245.1 Strigamia transsilvanica | reverse complement strand
TAGGAAAAAAATTGCTTTGAATATATATGGGTAAAAGTTGTTAGAAGAAATCACTGTGAGTAAAAACAAACTAAAATATAACTCAGTTTTAAACTTCTGAACTGATTTTCTTTAAAAAAAAAAAAAAAAAAAAAATGAAACTAAAAATTGAAAAACAAATCTGTAGAAAGGATTTTAAATTTCTAAAAACATTTTTGCATTGCTGTTTTCCAATAAAACATCCATAACTTTTCAAACAGAATTTGTAATACCGGTATGTGAGGAATTCTAAATCGAAGAATCCATAATTTGCAAATCTTTAAAATGCAACATTTGTTTTTCAAACGAAGCACAGACTCCCTTTGCCTACTGAACAATGCATTTTTTATATTTATATTTTTTTACTTGTAGGGGAGATGATATCCATGCTGGATGGTGTCAACGTGTCGGCAGTTTTAAAATTGGAAGCGGAATTGCCATGCGACATTTCACCACCAACTGATGACGACAAACCACATTTGATTTTCTGGTACCGTGAAATGTCTGGAAGTCCATTTTATAGGTAGAAAATCAAGATATCAAGACGAAAAATCAAAATTTCTTATTATTACTATTGTTATTTGTTATTTTTTCAAATCTAATTTCAGTCTGGACTTACGTGAAAATGCATTGGATTCGGGCAAACACATGTTGGGGGACAACTTAAGAAATCGAATGGTATTTCATACACAACACAGACCAGCTTATTTATTAATCCATGAGGTAGAAGAAACCGATGAGGGCAGTTATCGGTGTCGTGTGGATTTCAGAAATTCGCCAACTCGATACTATGTCGTTAACCTTACGGTCATAGGTGCTGGCATTAGTCCACGCAGCCTTTCTGACTTGAGATATTAAATTCGCACTTTTACTGTGTTTTTACAGTGCCACCTTTACCCCCTTTTATTTTAGACGAAAGAGGTTTGGAGTTAGGGTCAACGGTGGGTCCGTACAATGAAGGTTCAAATCTTTTTATCTCTTGCGAAGCCAAAGAAGGCAGGTTTATAAATATTATTTACAGTTTTTAAATTTTAAATAAGGCTTGACTGGTTTTCACGCGATATTAAAGGTTGGCCTCCTCCTGTGGTCACTTGGTGGCGTGATGGGTCTTTGGTAGATGACAACTATGAAGTAACATCCTTGGGAATCGTCCGCAATGACCTGGTAGTTCAGACTCTAGTTCGAGATGACTTTGGTGCGGTTTTCACTTGCCAGGCATCAAATACCAATTTAACGACGCCAGTTGCCACAAGCGTTAACGTAGATATGAATTGTGAGTGAACTATAGATATTTATTTAATTAACTCGTACCAATACGTTTTTAAATGCTAAATTTTATTATTTTTAAGTTTAATGTGTTTATGGTGTCAACACCTTTTTTTATTCGAATAATTTGATGTTTGTTTATTATTAGTAGTATTATTATTACTGTTATTATTACATTGATTGGATGAGTGTTACATGATTAATCATATTCATTGTGGAAATGAACCCTGCGGGGAATGTAGCGGCGAGTTTCTAGCTTGTATACATTTTATTTTGCTCAAAAACCTTTGAAAATGTTTGTTTTTAAATTGATGTAATTTTAAAGTAGAGTTAGAAATGTAAATAAATAGATATTTAAAAAATAATTTGGCTGTAGTTGGCAATGAAAAACTCCGCCGGCTTTGCTTCACTGCATTACATTACATTAAATGAATGCAGAACGACATTAGGATTTCATAGTTTTGGTCTAAAATTGTTGTGTAGGTCAGTTTTATTAGTTCTCTAAAACGTTTCACATTGCACTTTCAGAATATTAATGAACTAACCTTGAGGCAGCAATAAAACAATATTTGCACAAAATTTGAGGCCAAATCTGTGAAATCCAGTATGTGAGGCTTCTTTTATTTATTTAATACATGACTCTTAATTAGGTTAAGTTTTATTCAGTAGTGTTTTGATAGATAAATATTTGTAATACATGTTTTTATTTTAGTGAAACCACTGGACGTGAGAATAGAAGAAGTCAATCGCCCATTGTCAGCAAGTAAACGGTACAAATTGCACTGTCATTCGTCAGGCTCTCGCCCTCCGCCTATCATGGCATGGTGGTTGGGTGATCAAAGACTTAAAGACACAGAAGAGACCTCTTCAACGGATAGCAATGTTACCACCAGCATTCTCACTCTTGTCCCTGCGAGTGCTGACAATGGCAAATACATGTCTTGCCGAGCAGAAAATGCAGCCATTTTGAAAAGTGGCATCGAGGACGGTAGAAAACTTGATGTCTACTGTAAGTGCATTTCACATTTCCTTCCTTTTGGACCAATAACTGTTATTAGAGATGAAATTACAGGTTACGATTTGAATATCCGTTTGCTCCAATGCATTTTCGTTTTGAATTTTTAGGAAAAAAAAATCAAATTAACAATAAAAAATTGTTTTAGATTTTTTTTTTTTATATGTAAAAGCAGATTCAAACACCCAATTTCCCTTCTCATTAAGAATCAATCGATTCTGACCAAATTACACTCTACTTTCTTCTTAACTTGCACTAACTTTGGCAGAATCCTTCTAAGCACGTACACTTGGTGATTGATTCCTTTCCAATTTGCCTGGGACACAGAAAATTGATGGAGCAATTTATCAAGCGTTTGCTGTGTTAAAAAAATACAAGAAAAGAAAATGGTTCTCACACCTTAATGTATGTCGCCTGCTTTTATTTGACACGTCTGCATTTTGGTTATTTTCTCCCCCACATCAAACCGATTCCATTCAGAAAGTCAAGTTTTATTTGAATGGAACAAACACATACCAGATGCTGCTTTTTATCTTTTAATTTTTCTCTAAAGACAGATTCAACGATGATTGTTAATTGTAAATTATAATTGTAGTTCTGGGGAAAGAGGAAGAAAAATCTAAAGAAAAGTGTTTGCACAAAATATCTAATCACTTAAGCATTGCTTTTATTCTCTTAATTTGCTTCTACTAAAGCACAGGGTAAAAGAAAAAGAAAAGGAAAAAAAAAAATCCTTTTTCTTTCCAGCCACTTTTCGGTTCTAGCTTTCATTTGCAAGAACACGCAGCAAATGAGACGTGACTATTTTTTTAATCACTTTAAAATTTTATTTACATTACTGCACTTTAAAACTAAAAAATCCAAGCCAGAATGTATATTTGGAAATGCTTGCAATCTGTTCTGGTGTAAATATGTTGATTTTTCCAAATTGAAGGCGCATTCCGAACAAATGCCTAGAGCTTTAGGGTAGTTGCCGCCGTGCTTCTTGTTTAATTTTACAACTTGCTTATCCAATCAATTAAAAGTTGCGGTTTAATGGAACAACTCTTGGAATTTCAAACTTTATCAGTATACACGTAGGAACTTTTATCCAATATGCTTTTGGGTCATCGGCTCTACGCTCCGAGGGGGTTATTACTCTGTAATCGCCATTTTGCTATTACAAACACGCCGGTTTTAAAAATATTCCCACAGGGTAAAGAAAAACTGAAGTGGGTTTTTATTTCGGCTTAGCCTAACCGTCTTGAAACGCAGACGATGCCATTGTGCGTTGTTATTTATCTTGTTCAATTTTCTTCGATTTTCCAGTATATCCATTGGGTTTACAAACTCGTCACTAAGACTTTCAAAGACGGTTTTAATCACGTTCTTCTATTACTCTTTTCAGTTACTCCTATTGTAACATTAGAGCTTGGAGGGTCACTGAAAAACGACACAATCGATGAAGGAGATGATGTTTACCTTGAATGTCGTATCACTGCCAATCCTTTTGTACATGCTGTGGAGTGGAAATTTCAGGTAAATAAAAGTATGGGAAGAAAAGTGCTGCTAACATGTCAAGTAAAGGAGATAGCTGAATTTGCAGCACGTGAAATTGAGTTAATTTCTGATTATCTCTGCAAATAAAACTTATTGTTACAGTAATAATGTTGCGCAAAATCAAATTACACTTGAGCGATTATTGCTGACTCATAGTGTTATTGTTACAATGTTCTTCTATATGTGGAAGGCGTTGTAATTCAAGAGGACTGTCTGGAAATCACACGAATGGATCATATTCGCGTGAAATTAGTTTTCACAATGTCTTAGAGTCTTGGATTGCACGCAACGTTGTTGGCTCAAATTGATTGATTGATCGATCTAACTGACTGAAAAGATTTGTTAATTTACAGAGCCTCTATTTAGTGAACAATGCATCAATTGGTCTTATCATCAGTAACCAATCACTAGTAATTCAATCAGTGAAAAGAAGCCATGTAGGACCCTACACATGCGTAGCAATCAATACGGAAGGTGAAGGAGAAAGCAATGTCTTCCATCTGCATGTCAAACGTAAGCCAATCAAACTTCTTAAAGGAAAAAAAAGGAACGATTTCACCTTGGTTGTAATAGGTGATTTCGTTCACTAATCACTAATAAAAGCTAAAGACACAAACTTTTTCTTTTACTTCTTTTCTTTCTTAATTGACACGTTACTCCCGTCTCGTCTTTTTTTATTTGCCCGATTCACCCCGTGGTCACTCGTACTAACTGACAAGTCCTAAGTGACTTCATTCATTAGTGTTGATAATTTTTTACAGAAGGTTTTGTGTTAGTTTAGTTAACTTTTAAAATTTATATTAATAAAAAACTATGCATTTCTTGTGTAAATCAATAATTTGTTACTGCTATTAATTGATTTCAATAGATTGGCCTTTTTTTTGATAAAAATGCCTGATGAGTTTTGTTGAGTTTCAGGCTCCTGGTCGGTTGGGTGCACATTTGACAAGACGTTTATTTTATCATGGATTTATAAATTTCGGCCTTGAGAAAAACATTGTTTTTAAAAATATAGTGCTAACGAGTAATCCAAGGATCGACGGCTTATAACTTCGGCTTCAAAGGAGGTTTTTCACTCCAATATTTCTTTTTTTTCTCCTCACTATTCTCGTGGGTTTGAACCCGCGACCTTAAGTGGAGAAGCAAACCTCTTGCACAATATAGACGAACTAAAGGCTTTAGATAGTAGGATGATGATACGATATCATGAAGTAATGATGAAAAAAATTTAAACAAAAAAAAAAAAAAAGTGTATCACTGAACTCGCGATGAAAATCCAATTTTTAACATCAATATTGAAAACGCTTGTGATGAAATAAAAAGATCGAGTTGTATTTGAAAAATGATGATTATCAATTTAATGTGAAAAAGAAAAGAAAACCATCTGCTTTGAATTGAAATAGTTGTTTCCGATTTTATAGATGCTCCTGTGTGCAAACCGGGGCAAAAAACTACATATGGTGTAGCAAAGAATGAGGCAGTACACATTCCATGCGAAGTGATTGCCTTCCCATTTAAACTTCGTTACCGCTGGGCCTTCAACCTCACTTCAGATAGTGGGAATGTCAGTAAAAGTCATACGATTTTTGAATCGTCGCAAAGTACACTTTCGTACATTCCAAGATCTAAAGCGGATTTCGGAACTCTCTTATGTTGGACTACCAATGATATTGGTGTGCAGGCACAGCCGTGCGTCTATCTCGTGATTGCAGCAGGTGACGTGAACAGCGTGTTTTTGTGTTTTTGTGTTTCAACCCAAGCAGCGAGTAATATTGGCCCCAATATTGGTTTTTAATTGGTTGTATATGTTGGACCAATAATAAAATGTTAACATCTTGCAATAATACGTGGTACCGTATATTATGTGAGCTAAATTGGCAATACAATGTAAAAAAAAATATTGGAGAAACGTGTGATATTGAACCAATTAAACACCAACAATGGTTACCAATATTGGCATAATAAGGAAAACCAATGTCGGAAATATGTTGGTTACACACCAGCCGTATAGGCCAATACTGAACCAACAAAACCTATATTGGCTCTTCATACTGTAACACCAATATTACTGGCTGCTTGGGAATATACGTGAGTTTTTAAAAACATAAGTTTATAATTTTATTTTATTTGTATTTAGATATTCCTGATCCTGTGTACAATTGTACAGTGTATAATCAAACTGTTTCGTCCTTTTACGTTGTTTGTATGGCTGGCTATGATGGAGGTTTATCGCAAAGTTTTGTTATGAATATTCATGATTCAGTTGATGGACAGGTTTAATTCCTATTGCAATGGCGAAGTTAAAATGTGAACTTTAAATATTGATTTTTATTCTTGTTCGTCTTTAGTTGAAATCGACATTAACTAGTCCTCGTGCACTTTTCTATGTAAGTGGGTTGAATTCAGGAATGAAATTATCCTTGAAAATCTATTCTTCAAATTCAAAAGGACGCAGTGATGCAGTGGAATTACAAGCTCAAACCAAAGAAGTGGATGACAAAAATGGTTATTGCGCTTGACATTAATTTTGACAGCTCCTTTATTAAAAATATTCATTTTTAATTTCAGACGAAGTTGTTTTGGACATGATGCAGATGTTACTCGTCTTAACTGGTGTGGTCATTGCTCTCTCACTTGTAGCTATTGCTGTTGTTGCCATTATGAGATGCAGGATTTCACAGAACAAAAAGCAGAGAGACAGTTTGAGAGAACAAGCTCAAAGGTTGTAAACACGTGTTGTTTATTATAAATTCTCTTCTTTAATTAAGAATTCTAAATGTAATCGGCAGATCAAATATTCTGCTTCACAAAGAGGCAGACGGAAGTGTTGACACGGACGAAAAATGCCCTGATGTTATTCCCAGTAATGGAAGGGAAGGTAATTTAGTATTTAAATCTTCGTCGCGAAATAATAAGTTGGTTGATTTTCAAACTTCCTTCTAGTTTCTTCTTACATGTCATTTCCTTTCACCATCATTGACCAGGATTTTCCTCCAGTCGAAGTGAAATGTCTGCAAAATCAATATAACAACCAAACGCCTCAACAGCCAGATGACCATCAAAATAAAAGACAGTCTTCACCATCTACATCAGTAACCAAAAACTTATTGGATTGCAAAGATTTTAATCACAGCACAAGAAACAATTCACACAAAGTCAAACCAGTTGGCAATTACCACGCGTCAACATTTGCCCCAGTTGACTTCACTGTATGAAAATGTGTCTTATCTCGAGATGAAACTCCTAGTAATTATCCATTGCAACCACAATAGTGGTCCACGGAGTCAGACAGAATTGATCCGTTGGCAAACTACCATCTCCAGAATAGGAAACTTGGGAATCCTCAAGTCCAACCACATATCTTAACATCTTGATGCTTTCAAACTCAAACATTTTCTTCTGGTTATATTCTGACGTACAGAGAAAATGGACTTGACGTGGTGCGTCTTTTCGTAAATCCGTGGCTGCAAGTTCGATCTTGACTGTGGCATTTTCATCAAACCACTTTTTGTCTAGTGCAGAAAATTCTAAAGATGCAAATAAATTAACTCCCAACGTCTGTTGAATATTCCAATTATTTGTTGTGTTATAATTTCATTTCCATGAAAAAAAATAATAATAATTCACTTATGTTTCAACTGTTGGGACGGATTATTTGTCTAAGTTTACTTTTTTGTGGATCTCATTCTGTTGCACAAATATATTTTTTTTGTACAGAACAGCCATTACGGTGTAAATAAATTTCTATTGGTTTTTGTAAGCCACAATAATCAACAAATGACCCCCTCTTTATTAAAAAGGAGGTAAATATCATTGTGCATCCATTCATATCCTGCCCCTTACCTCCATTACACCCATTACATCCGCACGACTTTTTAATAAAGTTCAGTAACTAATTAAAAATGTTTTAATGAATGCCTACGAATAATTAAAACTGCTTAGTTTTTTTAAGCAAAGCAATAAAAAAAATTGCTCAACAAACTTTCTGGCATTTTTTTGTTGAAAAATTGATTTCATTAGTAATATGTTCCGCGTGTTTTTAGTAAAATTAATTTCTTCGTACATCCATTTTTTTTAATTCAGGTGATATATCGACAAGCAGTTTTTATTTGAAACGCAAAATTACATCTTACATTTGACAATCATTAAACTTATCCGGTTCATTTAAACCATTACAATTAAAATTCCAAACTTCCAATTCAATTTTGCATTTAGATATGCATACACAACCCGTTATCGGCGCTTAATTATTTTGTTAATTTATAATGTCATCACAGTTATATCAGGCGAGAAAAGTTTATATAAAGCTAACTTTAATATCACAATTAATTAATTAATTCTTCAACCGAAAAAGATAAAAGAATTTTAGATGCTAAACGTGAAGGTCCATGATTGCTCAATCAATGTAAATCTCAAGGCTTTTAGTGCGTCTACCCATAAACAACTACAAAATATATCTTGTTTGCAGTAAAATAAAGTTATGGGAGAACTTGTTTAAGTCATGGACACTGAGTACACAACTCGCATAACCAAAGCTTTTGGTATAATTCTAACATGCATATCACAATATACATTTGTAACGAGTTTGAGGCATTTTTGTAGCATCATTTACTTATAGAATTTAATTTCCGCATCAACAACATCTTTGAATAAATCACGAACTTCTGTATAATTACTTTCAGTAAACGTTGCCAGGAATTTTTCCGTTTCTTCGATGCTTCGAGTTTCCAGCTCTCGAAGAGTATCCAGTAACGTACTTTTCTTGCTCTGTTGGTCCTTTAAAACTGCATTTTCATGTAACTTGTAAAGGTTGTGACGTCTATCTACCGTCTTCTTAAAGCGTGGTTTAATCTAGAATCAAATTGACAGTAATTGAGATTGATAAATCTTAAAAGAAAATACCTTTGCTGGGTCCACGTCATCGGGAAAAGTTGGCGATGCAGTATGCGGAGACACATTGACCCCAGCACAGAAGATAAAAGGCTTAAAGACAGACTGAGATGGGTCAGGAGTAGCTGTAAACCAATGGCAGCAAGGTTGATTCGAACCGGGTGGTGTCAATACAGATACCTTCAAAATTAAACCTCGTTAAAATCACAAATAATGAACAATTTTAGTTGAATTTTTATTTTTAAAATTTACAATCATGTTTTCCATTACAATGTGTGTGCTCTTAACTGTACCTGACTAGCGGCAGTGGGAAAATCATCGTGTTTACTTCTACAAATATCACTCTCCTGATCACGCAGAATTGCACACATATCCATTATACCGAATTTACCTGCAAGCATATTGCACAAACACTGTATAATAAAAGATCCAAGTTATTTTATGATAAAACATTGAAGCAAAATGTATTACTGACTTAGCCATTTTCGGAACCACGTGCAATTGCAGACAAAATTAAAGAGATTTTAAAGAAAAATAATAGGAAAATATGATGGTAAATGTAATGCAGGTCGCAAGAACAATTCTTGACAGCTTATTCAATCGTTAATTGGGTGTCAGGTCAGTACCGTGAATCCTGATAGAAAGTGGGAAATAAAATAGTTCTGTTAATTATGTGTTACGTTCCCGTTACGCTCGTAACGGGAACTCAAAACATTCGTAACAGTATTTCATGCATTTCTTAAGAGTCTGCAACTAAACACCCGCGTTCTATCAGAGGATTTACGATATTCATACTTGCAATGTTTACTACCTGACTCCCTGTTGTGCCTGATAGCATATTGATATACCTATCTCGAAGAACTGTACACATCTGTAATAAGCCAAAGCTGCCTAAAAGTGCAAAAATAAAAGTGATTGCTGATTGAAAATCAAAAGAATCAATGTAATACAATAAAACAAAAACCATTTGTGCGTAAAAAAAAACACAAAATAAACCAAATCATAAAGAGAAAGACTTTCAATTTGTTACGTACTTACCAGAATCACACAATTCTTTCATTAATATTTTCCCGCGGTTTAGTCGAAAGCAATCGGATCCATCTTGGTCGCTAAAGACTCTGGCAAAGTCGAATTCATTCGACTGGCTGGGATTCCAAAACTGTTTAGTTTTAGCAACGTCTTTTAGATTTGGTGACATTGCATCGATTTGAGTAGAGATTGTTAAACAATTTGATATATTTTTTGGTCCAGCTACAGAAATAATGAGAAAAAACAGTTGAAAAGATTTGCCTCGTTACGGCAGACTAAGTCAGCAAACGAATACATGTGATCTGCTGAGCAGCCCATAAACTATCTGCTGTCTCCATTACCCAAGCTTCTTTACGATCAGCTATTAAAAAGCTATTATGGTAAGTAAACGAAGGCATTACATCGCTACAAGGGCCTCCTTGGCCATAAGTTGTAAGCAATTCGGCGATTATATCGACAGATTCCTTTGCCGTGGTGGCTCGTTCAAGTGCCAATCTAAAATAAATAAATAAATAAACAGATCAAAATTCATCTAATAACCCTTTTGTAATGAAGATAACTTGTTTAATATGTAAATAAGCGATTTGCACTCGTATAAAATAGATAATCCCGTAGTAAATCAATTGGAATTACGAGTTAAGGGCAATGATGAAGAACAGCTAATGCCTGTCAGCAGTAAATTAAGCCATCCTAACATTTATTGGAAAACGACTAATTAACTCTACCGTAAAAGATCCATTCCAAGCAACTTTTCTTCATGATCTGCCGGTCCATTTAATTTAGTCCAAACTGCCTCATTTCCAATACACACACCGTGTTCGTTAGATCCCATCTCCGCGCCCCACATCCACGCTGGTTTACTTAAAACAACAGCGTGAGTGCGAGTAACTTGAGGTATCTCGATGTAAGTGCACTAAAAATAATGATAAGTGTAAATTGATAGATCATATTTTTATATTTTAAACTTTACTTGAAGGGTTGATTTCGGTGGATAATCACGAGCTTCGCAGTAAACAACTTCTTGCACTTCGCCGCCTGGTCTGTCGGAATTTTTGCCAAATATTATACAACCGTTTGCTGTATTTGGTGGGAGCACAACAAATGTATCGCAAGATATTCTTTTGGGTTCAGTCATCTGTAGCGAGACAAATTATGTACGTGTAAAGAATGATATTTACTGTAGTCTCGTGTGTTATCAAACAAATAAAAAGCTCTTTTTTTTTTAAAAAAAAAAGAAAGTATTAGTTTATTTATAGGTTTTGGCACATTTTCAACTTGCTATTTACAGAGTGTAACAAGGTAGAACACTAGAAGCGAGGTGGTCACCAAAGTCAACGCTTGTGACAAATAATAATAATTGATAAAATATTTGTCAATTTAATTTAAATATAAATTTTAGGTATGAGTTTTAAAGTCTATCCATCAAGACATAAGGCAAGGAGGAGTAGTAGCGCACAAATTCATAGAAAACTGCAGAGTAGGGTAAGTGATATAATATTGATTTTTACACTTTTTTAGGACGCATTTTAGATCAATCGAAAATATATTTGCAGTCCTAATTTGAGATTTAATTTAAGATTTAAATATATTGGCTGGGAATGCTATTTTGGATGTAAATAAACAAGCGTTGGACAGATTAAACATATCTTGTCCAAATGAATAATAAATACACAAAAGTAACGAAAATCATAAATTTTAATAGACATGAGGAAACGATATAGAAATACGCATTCACTTGTTTAATTTGTATTCAATAGCACGAACCTTAGCTCGTTGCATCCCCTGCAGAGTTGAAACATCAAGGAATGCCCTATTGGATAGACACAGACTTTTTGTGTAAAATTATAGTGCTAAACATGTTTAATATAAAAAAAAATTAACCGGTTGTTTTTTGTTTATTTCTTTTATTAAAAATATATTTAGATACAATTTGAATGACATTAGTTAGATATCTAACTTTTTATTAATTTAGGTATCGGTCTTTCGTTATCCAAGCCCTATTTGGGTAATGGACAAATTCGGGGACAAATTAGTAATTTATTACTATTCCACGCAACTCAAATAGATTTCGACATTTATAATCATTTTATTTTTCTTATTTTAAAAAGACACGCGTTTTCAGTTTGCAAAACAAACAATTAAATCGGGGAAAAAAACTATATCGCCTTTTCCATTTACCCTTATTTTAGGAACGACTAATCGCGTTATGCTATCGCGCTTCGCGAGACTCCTGGGATCGGGGTGTCTTCGTGGGGTGACCTCTACTTCTGCTTCGGTCATTTTCTTTTGAAATTTTTAGTTTACCGGCAAGCAGTAACAATGACTCTCCTCCGGGCGTTTGCTACGAAACTTATTCCTCAGTCACAGGTATATCACAAATTAGGCTGCCGGTTAAGCGTATAAACGAAAAGAATTCGAGGCCTCCAACTTGAAATTTAAAAAGAATATGGAATGGCACTAAATCGTGTCAAAATTATTTATAACGCACAAAATAAGCCACATGTAAAATAAAACCTCACTCCTTGCGTCCTCTTTGTTACAGAATATATTTGTACACATTTTGTGCATCAATCCTAAAATCTGTCCTATTTATTGCAGAAATCTCTTCCTGCGATCTACATATCGGTTCGCAATGTTTCTGGCAATACGGTAAGTATTCGTTTACAATTTTACGAGCAATTAAGAATCGAAAATGTAAAAAATACGACGGAAAACTCGGGGTTAAATGTACTAAACAGTTTTTCTGAGATTTCTGCATTTTTTCTTTCTTTTTTAAAAGCTGCACAAGAGATTGTGGTGGTGAAAACATGGACACAACGATACTGGTAATGCGAGCCATGTTGAGTGTGCAAAATAAACGTAAATTGGAATTAACAAGTATTTTCGATTAAGCAAAATAAAAAAAATGACTCGCATTGTTATTATGTGTGTTTCGATGTCAAAGCCAGAAATGTTTTATGATGAACACGTGGACAAATTATTAAACTCGATAACTTGTTTGAATCAATAAATGTGTTCTGTAAACCTGAAAAAAGTTATTGATTTATTTTCATTCGTTAAGTGGGTCATCATTTAATATTTTTTATTTTTTTCTTCATTTTTTAATAGGATCTTAAAGCTGTGTTGGCCCAAAAGATCCCTGCCCATCAAGAGGTGGTGAAATCATTTCGGCAACAGGCTGGTAATAAAGTAGTAGGCGAAATTACAATAGATATGGTAATTTTATATTAATTAATTAAAGTAAATGATGAAAAGGTTAATTCAAGTGCTGAATCTTTCTAGATGTACGGTGGAATGCGTAGCATGAAAGCATTGGTTACTGAAACGTCGGTTCTGGATGCGGATGAAGGAATTCGATTCCGCGGGTACTCGATCCCCGAATGCCAGAAATTGTTACCCAAAGCGCAAGGGGGTGAACAACCGTTGCCAGAAGGATTATTTTGGTTGCTACTGACTGGTGATATTCCCAATGATAATCAGGTTGATATTCCAACAAAATCTTGCGATTTTAACTGCAAATTTGATTAAAATAGTTTGAACTTTAAACCGAATTCAAACAAATTTTGTTGAGCATATAAAACGAGCAGTTTATTAGTTTATGTATTTTTATTGTAGGTGAAATCGTTGTCAAAAACATGGAACAGTCGTGCGGCCTTACCGGCTCACGTTACCACGATGTTGAAAAATTTCCCCAAAAACCTGCATCCCATGTCCCAATTCAGTGCAGCCATTACCGCGCTCAACAGCGAAAGCAAATTTGCTCGTGCGTATGCTGACGGTGTTAATAAGGCGAAATATTGGGAGGTAATGAGTCCTGTAAATAAAAATATTTCAGTAAGTTTGATGTCGCTTTGTGGTTTTCAGTTCGTATATGAGGATGCGATGGATCTTTGTGCTAAACTTCCAAGTGTTGCTGCCACGATATACAGAAATTTGTACAAAGGCGGTTCTCCAATAGGCCAGATTGACATGAATAAGGATTGGTCGGCCAACTTTACAACCATGCTTGGATTCGAAGATCCTAAGTTTACCGAATTGATGCGGTTATATTTAACGATTCACAGGTAAACGGTTTACATGAATGAGGAATCCTTGACTTGACTTTGACTTTGATGTCTAAATATAGATTGTTAGTGGGTAAAAATAACCCGTTTTATTTGGTGTTTGTAATGTTATTTCAAGGTTATAATTTTTATTTAATTTTGCAGTGATCACGAAGGAGGAAATGTCAGCGCGCACGCTACTCATCTCGTGGGCAGTGCTCTTTCTGATCCTTATTTGTCATTTGCTGCTGGCATGAATGGGCTAGCTGGACCTTTGCATGGTTTAGCCAATCAGGAAGTGTTAGTGTGGTTAACTAAATTGCAACAGCAGCTGGGATCCAATGCAACTGATGATCAGTTAAAGGAATTTATTTGGAAAACTCTTAAATCTGGCCAAGTATGAAATCGATTTTTAAATTTGATTTAAGCACGGTATTGATGGGTTTTTTTGTTTTTTTTTAGGTTGTTCCTGGGTATGGTCATGCTGTACTTCGTAAGACGGATCCTCGTTACACGTGTCAACGAGAATTTGCTCTGAAACATTTACCAGATGATCCACTATTCAAACTGGTCGCGCAGGTGTACAAAATTGTTCCGCCAGTCTTGATGGAAACTGGAAAAGTTAAAAATCCATGGCCAAATGTGGATGCGCACAGCGGAGTTTTGCTTCAAGTTTGTCTTTGATTTCGATATTTTTTAGTGTTTGTTTTGTAAACTTTTGTTTTTTTTATATTACAGTATTTTGGCATGAAGGAAATGAACTACTACACCGTTCTTTTTGGTGTCTCCCGAGCTCTTGGAGTCATGGCTAGTTTGATTTGGGACCGTGCCTTGGGTCTGCCTCTCGAGCGACCGAAATCCATGTCGACCGACGGGCTGAAGAAGCTGGCATCAAAATGAAGTAAATTATTGTACTCAAGAAGCGTCATAGAACATTAAACGGATCATTTATGGTAGTTAAAATTGATAATTAAGATATACAAATTGCCAAAAGAGCCAGTAAACATTTTGTAAACTTGTTTTTAAAAGTAATTATAATTTATTTTCACCAAATTTTGTATACCACCATGTTAGATAGCTAACGATTATTGTAAAAGATGTTAATCAGAATACGTACAAAGTGTAGAGGTTTTTGCTCAATATTTTAATGTAAATTTGTTTTAAAATTGTAATCGCTGCGGTACCCAAATCAGGACCACCGATATATATTTTTCTTTTTAATAATAAAGCACAAAAATTGGAAAAATGTTTTATTACATCAAAATGAATAATCTGGTTGTAAGTTACGGGCATTTGGGTTGTGTTAGTACAATTAGATTTGTAAATAGATGACGTTGTTTGAATGGCACAAAAAGGAGTCGTGTACTTTGCAAATAAATAAGTGTTGAATGCACAATATCAAATTCTTTTAACTCAAAAATTTATTTCATATCAAGCTACACAAAACTAGAAGTATGGACTTCCATCGATTATAAGAATCTCAAGTTGAGTCGAAATCAATTCAATCTTCCCACTTTCCAAGAATGTCTGTGTCTCGGAAGAGAAAGTATTCCTGTGGAAAAATACAAATTTTCATTATTGTTAACCGAACGAAAAACGAGATTACAACCTTATCATCGATGTTAATTTTAGTTCCACCGTACTCTGGAAGTAAAACTTTGTCGCCGGCTTTCACACTAAGGGGTACCACTTCTCCCTTCTGAAGAATAAAATAAATTATAGTTTTATTTGAAATTACTTGAGCTAATAATAATAAATGTCTTACGGATGATCGTGATCCGGGACCGGTAGCCACAACCGTTGCATTCAGAATTTTACTCAATGCTTTTTCTGGAATCATAATTCCGCCTTTAGATTTAGTTTCGGCAACAAACCTTTCGACTAGTACGCGATCGAATAGTGGGACTAATTTTCTTAATTGGGCAGCCTGCGAAATATATTTTTTAAAATATTATTAGCACATGTGCAAAAATGGAAGTTAGGCCGCATTTATGCGTTAACTGTTTTAAGAAAATGATCTGTTCGAAATCGTTAATTACTACAAACACAAAAGTATATCATTTTACAATAAATAATTACCATTTTAGGAATGCTAAGGAATTTTTATATAAGCGAAAATGTGTACGGCTCTCAATACAAATTCGTACGGATTTTCGCTAGAAGGTTCTCGCACATGGGCTTCTAAATAGAACTGCGCATGCCCATAAAAAGATTGGTCAGATATGAGTTAATTTTAGATGAATTAAAATAAGCAATTGTTTCTCTAAATTGCTTGTATGACTACAGAATTAAGAAATGTTTGGTAATAAATAAAAAATAAAATTTTAATCAAAAAATTTCGTGAGAAATCATCGATATTGCATCAACCAAGAGGGGGTCACAGTAAATTCTAGAAAAGATGGCCCTGAACGAGCATTCACTCATGCATTTTAGTAATCTAAAATATTTTAATAAAAAATTACTTAGTAAAGTGTAATAAAAAGTTATAACCTCTCAATTGTATTATATAAAAGGTATTATTTCAATGATCACATATAAATTTAGTAAAGTTTAATTTTATATGTGCTTGAATATGCATGTTGCAGGGCCATAGTATAACGCTCTCTCTTAGCATTTCGAGTTGGTTGAATATTCCTCGTGCGTTATAGATTCACACGTGGTGAGTAGTGAGAACAGTTTGTTCATTTGTTTAAAGGGCGATTGCTTTTAAATATTTGTCGTAACATTTTTCGAGTGAGGAAAATTTTGTAATTTTCCGACTAGTATCTTTTGTAAAAATAGCTTCATAACTTTTTATTTTAATGAAATAACCACGCCGGCTTTTTAAGCCTAAACCGATTTCGCCCCAATGCAATGGCAGCCGTGTGATCGAAATTGAAATTTATTATTGAAATTATTAACGCCCATTGCCATCCCTGTTTCGCCATCATTTCATTTATCTATTCTTGATTTTTCTAGATTTAAAAACTTTCGACATGTATCGTCTTCCTTCAGTTCTGCGGTCGTCCGCAATCAAACAGCTATCGCCCTCATTGGCGCGATTTTATGCAGCCAAAGATATCAAATTTGGCCCCGACGTTCGTGCATTAATGCTGCAAGGTGTTGATATCTTGGCCGATGCAGTTGCAGTGACCATGGGACCAAAGGTTTCTATAAAACGAAAAACTGTTTGCCCGGCGTTATAAATAATATAACTTTTGTTTTCTTTAGGGACGAAACGTTATATTAGAGCAATCATGGGGCAGTCCGAAAATTACTAAAGACGGAGTGACTGTAGCGAAAGGAATTGAATTAAAGGACAAATTTCAAAATATTGGAGCCCGGCTAGTTCAAGATGTAGCTAATAACACGAATGAAGCAGCTGGTGATGGTACAACAACAGCTACCGTATTAGCAAGAGCGATTGCTAAGGAAGGATTCGATAAAATTAGTAAAGGAGCTAATCCAATTGAAATTCGGCGAGGTAATTCCTTGAGAAAGTGAAAATGGCTTTTTGGTATATAAAACTCGTTGTTTCTTTCAAGGTGTTATGATTGCTGTTGATGAAGTTGTGGAGGAACTTAAAAAAATGTCGAAACCAGTTACAACTCCAGAAGAAATTGCTCAAGTATGAGAATTTGCAGAAAAAGTTTCAGAACATAAAATAAAAATTCGTTTTCTTTAAATAAAATACAAATAGGTTGCCATGATTTCTGCAAACGGCGATAAGAAGATTGGCGATTTGATAGCAGATGCCATGAAACGTGTTGGACGAGATGGCGTTATAACTGTCAAAGTATGGCAAATAACGAGTATTTAAAAAGAGAAAAAAATTAATTTAAACTATTTATTAGGATGGAAAAACCTTAGATGACGAATTGGAAGTGACTGAAGGCATGAAATTTGACCGCGGATACATTTCTCCTTATTTTATCAACACTGCCAAAGGAGCCAAAGTGGAATATCAGGATGCTTTAATTCTCTTGTGCTCCCAGAAAATTTCTGGCTTACAATCGATTATTCCAGCTTTAGAATTAGCTAATTCTCAGCGCAAACCATTGGTTATTGTTGCTGAGGATGTCGACGGAGAGGCGCTTAGTACGATGGTCTTGAATAGGTTGGTATTTGTCGATTTAATTGCGCGATTATTTAATAATAATAATTTGCAACTCAGGTTAAAAGTTGGCCTACAAGTGGCTGCGGTCAAGGCTCCTGGTTTTGGTGACAATCGAACGAGCACACTTCAGGACATAGCTATTGCTTCCGGTGCCACTTTATTTGGGGACGATTCTACTTTTTCGAAATTAGAAAACATTACTGCTCAGGATCTTGGGCGCATTAAGGAACTAGTCATAACCAAAGATGATACGTTGTTTCTTGGAGTAAGTAATTTTAAAGGTGTAATTTGCGGAGGTTTAACGTTTGGTTTGATTGCAGGGTCTTGGCGATAAGGCGGTTATTGAAAAACGAATTACTCAAATCAAAGATGAGATTGAGTTGACCAAGTCTGAATACGAGAAGGAAAAATTGAGTGAACGTCTCGCGAGATTGTCGAGTGGAGTTGCAGTTTTAAAGGTTAATTTATTTTTAAATTGGAAAATAATTTTTATAAAATGTTTGTGATAATTCTAGATTGGTGGATCCAGCGAATTGGAAGTAAACGAGAAGAAGGATCGCGTAAACGATGCACTGAATGCTACGCGAGCTGCCATTGCCGAGGGAATAGTTCCCGGCGGTGGTGTCGCATTGCTCCGTTGCTTGCCCGCATTGGAAAATATTAAATATGAAAATCAGGATCAAAAAATAGGTATTAATAGTTTGATCATAAAACGGTTGAAAACTAGAGTTGTTAATGTATTTTTTGTTTAGGAATCGATATTATTAAAAAGGCCCTGAAAATGCCTACGCAACAAATCGCTAAGAATGCGGGTGTTGACGCCGCAGTAGTTGTACAAAAAGTTATCGACTCTGCGAAGGAGACTGGTTATGACGCACTTAAAGGAGTTTACGTTAACATGATGTCAAGTGGTATCATTGACCCGACGAAGGTGAGTTATTTATTGATTTTTCTTTTTATTTGTAATTTTTGTCTAAATATTCGAATTGAATGCATCAGGTTGTGAGAACAGCACTGATGGATGCTGCTGGAGTTGCATCGCTTTTAACGACAGCTGAAGCTGTGGTGACCGAGATGCCGAAAGAGGATAAACCCATGCCAGGAATGGGTGGTATGGGCGGCATGGGAGGAGGAATGGGTGGAATGGATTTCTAAAGTAGCATAAATTTGATTAGTACGGTTGTAGAGAGAGAAAGGAAAAGAGGGAAAAGAATTTTGAAATTATTTTCTTTTTGTTCGTTTTGATAGTTTGTTTTTGTTAAATTTGAGTAAACTCCGAACGTGCTATTCTGGTCTGAAGATTTCATTCCATTTTTGTAGAGTTTGCAAGATTTTAGTTCCACAGGCAATTTAATTTGTCCTAGATGTTGTAATAAAATTTTCGTAATAAAAAAAAATCTGATAAAAAATTAAAATTGATTACGGTATTTGCTTTAATCTGACACTACAGTTCGCGCCCGGTAAGCCTAATCCTGCTAAATATGAACTGGATTTAGAAAGTCATGTGCGCAGAATGGGATGCGCAGTTCGAATTTAGCACCAAGATGACTGTTGATTGGTTCAATTCAATAATGGACGATCTTTGTAACTATGATTGGTTAATACATTCAAATGTAAACAATAATGTTCGTTACTATGGTCACACAAACATCCTGGATCTTTTATTTCTATTTTTGTCTAGTGCAGTCTGCGTTTAATTTTGTGGTTCGTTTAAAATTACACAGTAGTGAAAATGCCAAAAACATTTATATTGGAGAAGTTTATTGGTGATAAATCTGTGAATGGTTACGGTATGAATCGATGTTTTACTTTTGATCGTCAAATTGAACACTCGTCTAAAGTTTATGCGAACGAGGTTTTATTTCGCAATGAAGTCAACAAGCTCCGCTTGGACAATCTGTACACAGATGTCAAGTTGTTGTGCCGAGGCAAGGAATTTGGAGCGCACAAGTTCATCTTGGCTGCAATGTGCGAGTTTTTTCACGAAGTATTTGTCGTGCGGCCTGTTTTCGAACGGAAGTCCATGAACACGATTGATTTGAACGAAATTGAACCCTGCGTTTTGGAAGCATTGCTATCTTTTATTTATACGGGCGAGATGGAATTGGGCAACTTTTCCGTATGCCATTTAAACAATCTAGTAAAAACCAGCGGTTCGTGGAAATTGGGTGCTGTGGAAAGGGCAGTTTTAGATCATTTGATGGGGGCGTTAACCGAAACGACTTTTAATTATGCGATGCAAATTGCCCTTCGGTTGGATGACAAAGACGCCGAAGAGAAGATTCTGAATTTCTTGTGCGATAATATCGAAGCCGTTTGGGTGCCTGCGGAATTTGCTGATATGAGCGAAACACATTTGCATCAGATATTTACCAGTGTGTCTGAAACATTAAAATGTCACGACAATTTGTTGCGAGTACTGCTAACGTGGGTTAATTTCAATCCCGAAGAGAGAAGAACAAATCTTAACAGGTAATGGTTAACGATTAATGAAAAGCTCACGGCTACAGTCTGCTCCCGGTATATTATGCCAAAATCAAACCGAAAAATTCATGTCTGCGCGCACAAATGCGTGACGTTTAGATGTAATAACAGGTAATTGCGCTATTCACTCGTGCGCAATAAACAATTTTAGAATTTTGTGTTTTCGCGTCAAATAAACCGGACGTAGACTGTAAGTACTAACAGAATTAACAGTATTTGGTAAATTACAGGTTGCTTTCATTCGTGAATTTCGAAAAAATCACCATTACGCTAGCCACTGTTTTACTTCAGGGAAAATTCTTTATCGGCTGTGGCGAGAGCAGGTTTCTCAAAGAAGAATTGCGAAATAAGATAGTTGCATTTAGTGAAATCAAAGAAACAGTCATGCCTTGTGAATGGCAAGGAATAATGAATGAAGAATTGAAAAAGGCCGTCAATATTGTTCCCAGTCTTGACCTTTCGCAAGGACGTGACCAGTTCGTTATTGTAGTTGGAAGAGACGAATCCAACAGAGTGGTATTTGTCAAGTACAACTTCATGTTAAACGAATGGAGCGATTTGCAAGATACCGGCGCATCGCTGGAAGATAATCCTGGAATTAGCATTTATGAAGACATGATCTTTTTTATTGGTGGCGAAGATTTCCGTGGCAGTAAATTATCTCGCGTGTGCTGTTTCAACATGGAAACACTTACTTTTAAAAATCTTCCTGATCTTGATGTACCCAGAATGACGCCAACTATTATCGGCCACGATAATTATCTCTACGTAGCGGGTGGAGTCGGAAGATTCGGTAATCACGGCTTGACGATAGTCGAATACCTCGATTTAAGAAAACCCGATAACTCGTGGAGTCCCTTACGTGTGTTGAGGAAATGTCGCGATCAGACCGGACGGGGGTTTGTTATCAACGACAATATTTTCGTCGCTGGCGGTGGATGCTCGCAACCAGAGTACTATAACTGGAAAACAACAACTTGGACATTGGCGAAATCACTGCCTTGTGAGGACGAAATGAAAGTAGAAAATATGTACGCTGTTGCAGGTGGCCACTTGTTTGCCTTCAAGTATTACAGACCGGAATATTTGTACAAACTGGACATTACTAGGGACGAATGGATTTGTGTTATTGCTAAAGGAAAAGTACCGGAGTGGGTAGTCTCCACCGTGGGTTGGAAATCAATCATTTTTGCTTTAGATAAGGCGAGATATTTACACACTTATGATGTTGTAACACAATATTGGAGTACTATTAGTCGGGTCCCAAAAACTTTATCTCATCCTGTGTATCTGGGTTTGTGAGGATTAGTACGTAACAAATTTATTAAATTATTATAAAAAATTTTAAAGTAACATTGCAATGTAAAATGAAAAAAGAAAGTTTTGTTTATTTTTATTTTTTATTTTTATAGTGTCAGATATGAATTAAAAAAACAAATTAATCTGATTGAAAGTTGTAAAAAAATATATTCAAGTTTTAATTATATAAAAAAAAAGAAATTAAAAAATCGTATAAGAAAAAAATTGTATGGTTTTCAATCAATGTTGGTGAATTGAATGTATAAGGAAACACTGGACAGGGAAATTGATGTCGATGACTCATAAACGTGCGCTCTTACTTTTTTTGTTGTTGTTGGTATTTTAATCAGATAGTAGATTCAGGGAAACATGGCTGTTCTGTTTGAGTTCATTTTATTATCTTTTCTGTATTTTAAATTGTGTGCTGCGTATCCTGTTGTGGATACACGGTCAGAAGATCTACAAATACCTTTATCAACTTCTGAGGATGAAGTTAGCGGATGGAACTTCTCGATTCTTGATATTTTTCAAGTGATGTTTTTATTTCAAAATCTTTTTACTGCAGTTTGATTTAAACTCGTGTAACTTTTTTTTCAGTTGGTAATGGTTTTCGGATTTTGTTTTATACTGGTTCTTAGTATTTCCATTGGTCTTCGGCAAACAATTTACAGAATGTATTTTCGGAAAAAAAAGTCATTTGAGGACCTTGACTACAGTAATTCAAAATATAAACCAGTTGTTTGTATTCATGGCCTACTGGATTCTGCAAGCACTTTAGATTTCTTTGCAGACATTATCCGAGAGGTAATAACACTTACAGTATTTAATACTCTAAAAATTAGCATTTATCAATTTAAACTTTATTGGCAGAATCATCCGGGAACTTTAGTCATTGTGCTAGATGTATACAATCTCTTAAAAAGTTTAAATCCAATGTGGAAGCAAATTGAAACTATTAAAGAAATGATAGAGAGTATTTGTGCAGAGCACCCTGAAGGAATTAATTTAATTGGAGTGTCTCAAGGTAGTTAAAATCAAAAACTAAAACTATTTAAAATCTGGTTTTACAGCTAAAAGCTTTTACAGGGGCATTGTTGGCTAGAGCAGTTGTAGAAACTTCTGATAAACATAAAATCAATAGTTTTATATCTATTGCTGGGCCACAGATGGGTCAGTTTGGCAGTAAGTTATTTATTCATTAGTACATTAAATGTGACAATGACTGGTGTCAATTTCAACAGTTCCATTGATGCATTGGTTACCAGGATACACATACTTAGTAAAAAATATATTTCGGTATGTTTACACTATTTTTCAAAAGTATTGTTTATTGAATGATCTATTCTGTATGTTTAAAGTTGTGCGTATACCAGCTGCTTTCAAAAATTGTCTGTATTTGAATATTGGAAAGGTGAGATGTACTTGTCGAATTTTCCAATGTTTATTAGAACTAATCCAAACTAAATATATATATATTTTTGCAGATCCTTATCATTTATCTTTGTACGAAGAGATAAATACTTTTTTACCAATATTAAATAATGAGAAAAAACATCCAGATAGTGAAAGTGAATTAACCAACAGTTTTGATTACAAATTATTACTTTTGTTTTATAAATCGTTTAGGGTTTAAGTCAAATTTTTCAAGACTTCACGATCTTGTGCTTATTGGTGGACCAGATGATGGTTTTATTTCTCCTTGGCAATCGAGGTAACTTTATTTTTGATATAAATATTTTTTTTTACCGTCGTATTTGCTTTGCTCTGTAGCCATTTCGGATATTATGACGACCAAGGCAATATCATTGAGATGAAGGATCAAAATGTACGTAGTGTATAGAATATTTCTTAAACAAACATTACATTTCCATCTTGCTTAAAAGCCACTTCTTTTATTTATTCTGTTAAGGTATACATCAATGACTCATTTGGTTTGCGTACCCTTGATGAGAAGAAAGCCTTAACAGTTTATTCAATACCAAATACTGCTCATTATTTTTATATATTTAATGTACCTTTAATTAAGGAGTACATATTACCTCATTTGGATTAAATTTTGGTGCAATCGATAATTATTCGCTAATGGGTGACTCGGTTTTGTAAACAGTTTGTCGACATTTATGACTTGGAACAAATCAATCGAAGAAAACAAATTTATTTACAATTACAGCCATAAATTTTCCACACGTTTGGCACAGATACGGGATTGGAAGTAAATATTTTTATGTAAATTTATCGATTTTGCCATATGCCCATAACGTCAGAATTTCTAATGACTTTCCTGATAGACGTACAAGTTTGTTTATATAATCACTCTTCACTGACAAACTCGGCAGTGGTTAAAATGTTTTTGGTTAGAGGTATAACCTTCGTGTTTCTGTTTACGGTTAATTTTAAAGCGGGTATCTCTACCGATAATGATCATGCACTTGACGAGATAATAGGTAGCATTTTTAAAATCACCGAATTTTTTGAAAAGGATTCTAAAGAGTTGAACCTCGATGGCCTTTTTGGAATTCATTCATCGCAAGGTATATATTTTTGTTATAATAAATATTAATATTAAATTTTTCTAACTTTCTTAAAGAAGAATGTGTTGGTACCACAGCTGGTACATCACAAACTATTTTATGAAATCTGTACAGTATTTACATTTTAAAGGCTTCTAGAATCTCATTTTAAATTTAATTTATTTGATGTTTGATAGAAAATTTATTATGGGAGTATAGTTATCTTATACTACCGTAAATGCCTCTAATAGAATACCCGCGTTCTATTTGCAACATCTAAATTCGCCCCGCAATTTAGATACTGAATTCGGTCGGTTTGGTCAATTTAAACATTTAATTTTAGTGTTCTTGATAAATTTAGTCGTTTATTTAGTCATTTAAATACTTAAATTAGTGGTTTTCGTCAATCTGTGTACAGTATTGAATTCAATCGTTTTGGCCAATTTAGACCCGCGTTTTAAAGGATACCGCGTAGCATTGGGACCCCGCATTCAATGAGAGCATTTATGGTAATATCTTTATTTAAATTATTTTATAACAAATTTAGGTCATCGAAGATTTTGTTTATTGTAATGGAATGGTAGAATACGTTTATGTATGTCAGAACCATGGCTAAAACATAGAATAGGAGAAAATAGCCACAAGGTTTTAAAAATTAGTAATGCTGCTTTAGCTTTGCTGCAGATCAAATTGTATTTGCTTAAAGGAATTGCGACATGAAAAAAATAATATTTTTTTAATCTGTAAAATATGAATTGGGGATACTAAATGTTTACATAGTCTATACATTTTTTTAAATTTTCTAGTTTTTCTACAAAATTAAGTTTAAAAGTACAAAAGTACAAAACCGGAAATGATGTCATCTAAGGAACATATAGCATTACCTGCCTTCAGAAACAAGAGCAAAATTCAAAATTCACAATTTAAAATTCCAATTTTGATATTTTTGGCTGTCTTAATGTTTCAACTAAAGAAATTCCTCTGCAGATAGTTCCAAACTGTTAAAAAAAATTGGCCAAAATAAGGGAGAAATCTGCTAAATTCCCCTGGCTCGAAATGAAAACTTATACGAACTAAAACACCACTTTTGCTCCGGTACATTTCGAATTCTGGATACTATAAAAATAATTATATTTGTATGATATTTTCAGAGCAGTTGGCTGTTTTACTGGAAAATATATCAAAGAAATGTTCTCCATGGAGTGTTAGCCATTTAAAAGGAAAAATAAATGCATTGAACAGCATTCAAAATCGATTAGAACAAGTTTACAAAACTTCAATAAACCGTATTAAAAACAACTATAGGGCTTATTTCAAACGTGAGAATCTTATACAAGAACAAATTTTTTTAAAAAAAATTGGTTATTTAAAACTTATGTTCTTACAGTTGTTGGCTTTGTGTTTGGCAAAGATCTGTGGAAGTTTTTGGGTCCATTGCAATATGTAGATACAGCACTTTTGTATCCAAAAGAAAAATTGAACCCTGAAGAATTAAATGAAACAGCTTCTGATATATGCTTAAGTCAGTTGGATCAAGGAACGTAAGTAGCAAAGCGGTAGAGACAGATCACAATACTATAGAGTAAATTGAATATTTTTGTTTTGCAGTTGCCAATTATCAAGATCATGTTTAAAGTTTGCAAGTGATTTATACCACGAGAATTATTACATTACACATCAATACTTGCTTTTGTTAATTGGAAAATTGGTAATATGAAATGCTACACTTCTCATTTTGGTTTCCTCGGCTATTCATCTATATGTATTTCTATACTTTTAGCATGGATGCGAGAAACAATTTGATAAAACAGTAAAAACGTTCGGCAAACACTTATCTACTGCTCGTTTAATAACGACGTTTTGTAGCAATATTTTAACTGAAAGTAGACAATTTGCAGAAGATAATTTTCCTGAAGCACTCAAGGATCTTTTTATGGAACAATGTATTTAATTATAATGAATACCTTAAAGGGGTTAGGAGAAACTTTTTTCATTTTTTGAAAATTGATAATTTCTGATAGATCAAAGTTTATTTTTTTGAGATCTTTAAAAAAAAAAGTGCTAAATGTTTATATTTAGTCTGTAATTAGCTTCGCAGTACTATAAAGTCGGCACGCTTCACTGCAGTATCAATTTTAGCATTTTGCACTATTTTGTCACTAGGGCGCGGTTTGTGAAGTCGTATGAAAAAAGTGATAAACAAACAATACCAAAGCGTGGCTGAAGACAAAGAGCTTGATGGTTTAGAATTTATTACATTACTTGAGCAAGTTTAATCGTATCAATTTGAATCCGACATATCTGCATATACTAATGCAGTGATCAGAGAAACATTAGAAGAAGGTTGTGAAGATATGGAAAATGATACTAGCTGGTGAATGCCGTGATATTGTCCTTATAACTTAGTTATGACTTGATCTTTTCTAAAAGTTTAGGTGTAAGTGTGATCAGTGTGTTTGCAAGGCTAAAACAGTATGTACAGTATGTTAGAACTTCCAATGCTTGGAATTTCAGATGCATGTGTTCATCTTTTAAGTGTACAGTACTTTAAAATAGGTTTTTTAAATAAGATTTATTTTATTTTATTTTTCTCTTAGTAATTTGAACGTGCTGAATTTCATACAATTTTCAAATTTTTGTAAAAAAAAGCTTTGCCTATCCCCTTTAATTTAAATTATGTAGATATAATGTTTTTTATATTTTAGTGGGACTTTGTGGTATTTCTGGCTTCCATGAATTTTTTCAACCCGAATGGATAAAGGAAATAATCAGTTGGCAAGATCCGTCTGGCTGTTTTAAATGTAGGCAAATTAATTGCAGAAGGTTTTAAACAGTGCTTCCTACCATATAGTTTAAAGGAACACTAATGAACACTTTACACCAAAAATGTACCTTAAAATATACTTTAAATTTGGGGTTTAAACAGTTAAACTCTTCATTGGTAAGGTTCGTTGGTAAGAGCTTACCAACGAACCTTACCAATGAAGAGTTGTTCGACAAACACTAATGACGTTAAACTAATTAATTTTAGGTTTTGACGACTTAACAACATTTATTTGCTTAGTATAATTTTAATTTTGCTTCATATTACTAGCAAAATTCTTAATTTAATACATACAAGTAGTGTCCCTAGTAACATCAATATTGGACCAATGTTAGCCCAATTTTCAATGTTACTAAGGGGAAGTAAATTCTGTAGTGTCGTAGTCTTAGCAGAAATCTTTTAAGGCTTTTGTAGTGTTTTTTTTTTTAGAAATATTTATTATGTTTATTAGATACACCTTTTAGAGTGAGACGAGAGGAACGTCTAATGTCCGGTATTATATTCATTTATTTTTAGTTAAATTTAATTATCTGACTGTTAAATGTTTATATTAGGTAACTGTGGGGCACACATGACGACAGTAGCTTTGCTTGCTTTGCAACAAGCTACACGTTTTCTTTTGGAACCGCAATTAAAAAGAAGCTGCGAATATTGGAATAAGTAAAGTATGAAGTGACTACTGCTTACCAAAGTTAATTTTTCCAATGGCTACTGTGGTTAAATCGTTAATTTATAACTAAATGCAATTTATTGGTTTAAATTTGAAATAATATAAAAATCTATCAACATTTTTCGTCTCCCATTTGAATCTTGGCAATTCTCGAACACACAAAATTTTTTATAATTTCTTTCTTTAAATTTTTTTTATAAGAAAGCACAAAGATATTCAAGTTGTCAGTGGCGTATCAATTCAGCGCTTGCGGTGCCATGGAGGATGAGAAAAAAAAGTGTTTTCTTGAATGAATAGAGACAGCACAACCACAACGATAAAGCATAGTCGTACTAAACTGTTGGAATAAAAAATAACTCCAAATAACTCATAATGGGAAGTACGCAACATAGCATCAAACACTAGCCAGTTGCTAAATTAAGAAATATACACAAAAATTAATAAAGCAGCAAAAAGTGATCATACCACTAAGAGAATAATGAAATAAAAATATTTTTAAAACATGGTTTGAAGCTGAATATCATTTCAATTGATCTATCAATTTGCCTGTGGTGCAGCTGACCAGTACTAATGGGTTGGTAATTTTTTACGTCCGGTATGTTATCAAAATAACTGTAATGAACGTAGTTTTTTTTATACAAAAGTTGAATTAAGGATTGAAACTGAAATGTGATATTAGAAGAAATATCATCGGGGTAAAAAATGCTATTTTATCACTGGGTGTTTGTACCTCTCACAAGTTGTATACAGAAATTTATAAATTAATTCTAGGAAGGAAAAGTCTGGTTTAGCTATATATACACGTCATCATGTATAATGACTCTTTCCTGGTAGATGTTGCAGCTGTCGAAATGTGTTTTGTGAGAGGACTGGTCTTTATACTACTTTTTACAGGAATTTACACCGTTGAATGTGATAATTTACTTGATGATGTGATAGATAGTGTATCTAAGATCACTACATTTTTCGAAAAAAATTTTGAAAACTGCAACCTCGATGGAATTTTTGGAATCCATTTATCTCAAGGTATATTAGTCTACAATTTATAAAAATTGTTTAATTTCCGTGAAGGATATGTCAACCTTTTGTATCTATTACTGTTGAAGGTACAGTTTAGTGATAAAATAATTATACATATACATATATACATATAAATACTGTATATATATAGCTAAAATGTACTAAATCTGGATTTTTGCTGGTTATACTCTTACGTGTAATATATACCCCGTTCGCACTAGACAGTTAAGCTAGCTTAACTGGTTAGTCTAGACTTAAAAATGTAGTGCGAACACATCTAGCTTAACGAAAGCTAGCTTTCCTGTTTTGAAACTAGATAAACTTAATCTAGTTTCAGGAACTGGATAAGCTAGTTATGAGCTA
>JAQIXU010000589.1:0-29079 GCA_034701245.1 Strigamia transsilvanica | reverse complement strand
GATAAAATGAATTTTTACGTGATAAAATGAATTTTTACGTGATAAAATGAATTTTTACGTGATAAAATGAATTTTTAAGCGATAAAATGCATTTTAGACTAAATCAATGGATTCTTGGTGGTATCAATGAATCTTTAGAATTTAGATGATAAAAAGAATTTTAAGAGGTAAAGATAAATTTTTAGTGATAAAAATGCATTTTTAGGTCAAACAACAGGTGTATTCAAAGTTTGTGTTTTTACCGTTTTTGGTTGGCACCAAAAACTGCCATAAATCATCATCAAAACCCTCAAAAACAAAACCACTCCAGCAGTGGTTTTTCAAACACTTTATATCGGGTTTTAGTTTTCACGACCAAATCCAAAATGGCCGCCTCAACGTCAGCTCGAGTGGACAAACTTCCAAGCTGCATAAAACCTTTCAGGCGAAACACCCACCACCTAAAACGTAAGTAACTGCATAGTCACATTCAAATAAGTGTTCCAGACAGAATCACAATCCGTCAGTTCAACGAAACAATCTTTTCATCGCCATTACGCAAATCCGAGCGTGAGACGCAAACACTCGCCAGACGTCGCCGAAGACAAAAGACAGTTACGGCGACGAAAATCGAAACCAAATTGTGATTGCAATTTATGGGACACTGTATTTATTTATTTCCATAATCTTCCATTTACGAGTGTCATCAACCTTCAACTTACCGTAATCCTAATTTATTGCCTCCCTCCTTCGATTATTGGCGGATGAATCCATCTCTAACTCATCCAAACCAGCGATAACTGCTCAAGAGATGCGCGGCCTTCATTTCGATTCGGGATGCTGGTTTTTCTGATTCGGTTTGCTAGAGCCATTACGGCTCCTTATGCTGCCTCTGCGCTCTGCCTGGCTTTTTTCCTTGGGTCATCTAGACGATGTTTTGAATTTCTTTTATGACTTTGGAGTTATCTAAGTTTTTTTTTTATAGGATTAAATTTATAATACAAAGGCATGTGACTCGTCAGGTGGCCAAAAGACACGCCATTACACGCAGGGGTGCCAAATGTAATAAGTTTTTAAACAGCATCTGGTTTTGTTTTGCACATTTTGCTTCTTGTGCTTGGTGGTTTTCTCAATTAAGAAAATTTGATTTTGGCTTGGAAAGTTTGGATCTGTGGATTAGAGGTTCATTGAGACATTTACAGTTGTGGAAAATATTGTGGACAAAATTGCAGGGGCCCTTCAATTTCCAAAAAAAACAATAAAATATTTTTGAAAATTATTTTTGGAAAATTTTTGTGTGGTAATTTTGGGGCCACAAAGGCATATTTATGGTCTGGGGCCCTTCTCACAGCCTTTTTGGGAACCCAAAGGCGTATTTACAGTGTGGGGCCCTTTGCGCATCTTTTTTTGGGACCCAAATCTTAAAGAATATAAAGAAAAAAAAATTTAATTTATTTTATTTTATATTTTGTTGGAATTTTTGGGCCCCTAAAAATCGAAGAGGGGGCCCAATAATATTTTTGCATGGGGGCCCAAAATTTGTAGCTATGCCTCTGCAAAGTAGATTGGGTTAGATGGGCAAAACTGGTACCATGTGACCAAGTACAGATTTGTTGGATGAAGTATTGTTTTTTTCATTGTCCATATGGTCAGTCAGATGGTGAATTTTGAGCAATTGACCACACAGAGATTGACACAATTGCAGTTAATGGTGAAATAATTTTGTTTTGTTTTAGGGGGAGTTTGGGAGTTGAGAGTAAAAGTTTTCATTGCCCATCAGAAGTGGCGATTTTGACCTTGGTCATGGCACATTAAAAACTGCTGGGGGTAGGTCCTCCAACTGTGTGGCTGATGAGGCGTCGTTTATTTTATAGTCGCTGCAATAAATTTGAATTTAATGTTTGGCTTTTGTGGCAACTTTTAATTTCTTGTTTGTAAAACTTTTTGTTTGTCATTGAAATGATGTATCCATCAGAAGATGGATAGGGAAGGGGGGGGGGGAGGAAAAAATCCACTTAGAAGTGCATTTCGCTGCTTCCGGTCTAAGATGAGGATGTTGTGCTGCCATGACAACCATCAATGAGTTGCAACAAATTTCAATTGAGATTAACAAATTCTAAGAAAATAGCCTGACATAAAAACACTGTAGAAAACATCTATTGTAACTGGGCTTGTGGACAAGTTGATTGCTGGTCCCAGGATGGCATGACTGGTAAGGGCATCTGACCAGTAATAATAACCATTGCTGGTATGTGGAGTGTTTGGCTTTTTAGTGGGCAATTCTTGCTCAAGCATTTTTTATTACTGTAAATCAGGTCACCAGGTGGAGCTGCGGACCGGAAGAGGACTTTGGATCTCTCACAGGGCGGAAACGGGAGTGGGGGCCGGGTGCCCGGCACCAAAGGGCCCCAGTCCCACCCATCTGAAACCGAACAAGAGAAAGCGAGAAAGCGATGGATGTGACTTAAAGACTAGCGACGGTTTTTGTTGCCGCTTTCGAGGCCTTTTGGCCACGTGGTCGATTGTGGATCCGGTCACTGCAAAGCGACCCAAACACTGGGAAACACTTCTGGGACACTTCCTCTAGACACCATACTAAAGGCCAAACAAACCAACAAACTGTGTCCTAGTCGGTAATTTCCCATTAATGAGTGTGTTCAACATCTACCGGTGTCCCTGTGCCAGACAGATGTCCGAATCCCAATCACAAATTGTGTTGAAATAACTCGTCCATTGGGTGACATTAAAAAACTTATACAAGTAATTGCCATTTACTTGTAAATCCCAAAAACTAAACTTTGAGTTTTTGCCGTTTACGGAAACACCGAAAACTACAAGTATGTAAACAAACTTTGGATGCACCTACTTGCTTAGGTGCACTTTAAGACCTTCATAGGCTCTAGGGACTTTTCTTCTAGACGCCTCTGTTTGTCTTATTTTGGATTTTCCATTCAATTTTTATTGCCTATGTATTAATATTGCAGATCGCAAAAGGATCGTGGGCGGTAGGCACTAGGCACTGTGCCTATTTCGGGAAACGAATATTTCAACACCACAATTATGTGGTGTGGCGAACCTAATCTGATTTGATTGATGTTTGGGTGCTCGTAAAAACGTTCTGGAATTTTGTGGTAGGTCATAAAAATGAGTTTTTGCTGGACGTAAAAAGATTACTAATTCAACAGTACAGTCTGCATGCTGTAAGGAGATAAATTAAACTCAAGGGCAGGGAAATGGGAGAATGATTTTCTTTTTCTCTGTGTGTGTATATATATAGTGATTTGGAGTTAATTTTTCTCCATTTGCGGTTGGCATTTGGCCGACTCTGTGTCCTTTTCCATGTTATTGGTCATTGGTCATTTATTGGAGCAGAATAATTTTTTTTTTTTTGTGCAATGTTGGGAAGTCGTCACAAATTGAACGGCCACTTAGCTCCGTCTTGCGCACTAAATTGACTCCGTTTTCTGCTTTTTCAACAATTGTTGGCGAAATTCGCACTTTGGACGCGTTTAACCCAATTTTTATACGGCTAAAGTCCACTTGAAAAAATGTGTCGCGGACCACCTTGACACCGTTGATTCTATTAAAAAATTATACACAATAAAATTATTTTTTAAATATGGCCGCCGTCGAACTTGAATGACGTCATTAAATGTGTTCAAATCGAAAACAATGCGATTGCGTAAATAAACTGCGAAAAGTAAAGAAGTTGAACGAAGTTTGGTATAAACAAACCTCTAGGAAGTGTCATTGATCCGCTGGACACACGGATGGACACTATTCAGAGGAATATTAATTTTTTTTAAATTTTTTTTTAAAATTTGAATTTGTAAAAAGAGAAAAATGAATTTATTTCGATTTTGTGTTTGAGATATTGACAGAAGAAAAGAAAGGAAAAAAAGCACTTGCGTGTTGCAAAGTGGTCAACAGATACGTGTAATTTTGATTTTGTGTCTTCTTCCCTCTCGGTGCAGAATGGATGGGGGTCCAGCTACACGAACGCAGTCTTCTTCGACCGGCCTCACTCGCGTCTGCGTGGGCGGAAGGAAGGCGACTCACTTTTATATCCGCCTTTTACTCCTTCATTCGCAGCTCAATCATCCCCATTCGTGTGTGTGTGTCTCCCGTCACCTCTTTCCATCCATCCCGGTATCAATCAAAAATGTGCATTTGTTCAATTTGAGTGTTAATATTGTTTTGTTTAAAAAATAGATAAAAGTTGATTATTTTGAGAAATTGGGAAATGCAATTGTTGAAAATTCAAAATGCATTGTTTTTAATTTGTTAATTCAATTTTTTAATTTTTAATTTTTAATTTTTTTTTTTTTGTGAAAAAAGAAAAAATAAAAATAAAAATAAAAATAAAAATAAAAATAAAGAAGTTGAAAGATCGATGTACAAATCAATATCGATATGGTCAAGGACAGCTTAAGATGCCTGGCAAAGACAGATCGAACCAGATTACATCATCCTTCAAGGATAAACTCACCATTTATTGCTTCCTGATTTTTTTATTTTTATATATATATATCTTTTTTTTTTTTTTTTTTTCCTTTTCTTTTTTTCTTTTTTTTTTTAATATACAGAGGAGCAACACAACAAAAAGAAAATTAATTCTATTCAACTTTTCCAAAACAAAAAATCTCATATAACAGAAAAATCAAAACAAACAACTAAAACACTCATCATCTCGTTTTCACAACCTCAGCATCAACAAATAACATTAAAAATAAAAATAATAATAAAAAATAAAAAATAAAAAAAATCCTCATTTTTAAAATTTTTCATTTATAATTATCCATAATAATAATAATCATTTATATAACAGAATGATGAATAACAGTATTTCTTATATTATCATATACAAACAACAACATCTAAATTACATTTAATTCAATTAGTCTAAGCACAACACACAAGGTAAATGTAGCTGCCAAACATAAATCTGGGTGGGACATTTTGTTATTTTTTCTCTTTTTTCACTTTTATTTCGCCTCGTCAAAGGCGATAAAAGTCACTAAAAAATCAGCAAACATTTTCACGACCAAACTGCCGCATTTTTTATTATATATATTATCATTTAATTATTAAGTTAATTATGTATTTCTTCACGTATTGGAAAATTATACAAAGCTACAGTAAAAACTACACGCCGGACACTGAGCAGCGGGTGAAAACACGACACAATTTTATATACGGTCGGATGATGGACACGATATTTTGGTGGACACAAGTCATGATATGCTCCCCTTCGGCTTTTGGGACCGGATTTCGTCGGATCCCGATTCAAGGACCCTTTTTTTTTGGTCTAACTAAGGGGGATAGTTGGGGTTGGGGGTAGTGGAGAAATGGGGGGGGTCATTTATGACAACTCGGTAAGCAAAATATGGAGTAATATATTATTATTTCCCTTATTTGGTAATTATATCGTAATATGATGATTAGTAGTCGTTTAGTATATTTATTTAGCATATTTATATAGTAATATGTCTATGTACAAACGCGTGGGAAAACGGTCTCTGAAAAACTCAAGAGAAATTGATCTCGATGAGAGAAAAGATACTGACTGACTGTATCGTCTAACAAGCAAAACTAGTCCAAGATACTAGTGGATACAATGACCAAAAGTAGTCCTGGAAATATGTAAGCGAAACGTTTTCCCCATTTATAAATATTTCTTTTCTTTTTTCAATTATTTTTTAATTATTCTCAACAAATTTGAAGAAAACTTTTTTTTTTTTTTAATTTTTTTTTTTTTTTTTTTACGGTATTTGCCACTAAAAGAGTACGTAACGATTAAGCTTACGGTATATTTTTTCGTAGAAAGTTTTTTTTGGGTTTTTTTTGGGTTTTTTTGGTGTTGGTGTTGTTATTGGTGAATTTATTTTTTGTTTTTTGTTTTTTTATTTTGTGGTTCTACAACATATAAAACACTCATCGGTTTTGCACTAGAAGTATTAATTGAATTTTAAACTTATTTTTCTGTTAGATTGATTTTTTTTTTTTTTTTTTTTTTGGTCTGTACGGAGGGTTTTGTGGGTGCAGAACCGCACCAGAACCCAGGCGTGTGTGTGCGCGCGCCTGTTTTTGCGCGTATCTTGATATAAAGCAAAAAAGGTGATGATATGAAACACGAGATTAAACATCGACCAAAAAGTGGGCAAAAAACTAACAGGTGAGAAATTTTTACCCACCGAAAGCAAGAAAAAATTTCCGATACGATTCGAGCAGCAAGACAACTATTTGTATTAAGATATACAAAAGTGTTTTGTATTTATTGATTCATATATATATATTTATATATATATATATATACATATATAATTTTTTTTTTGGAGGGGGGGCGAAGGGGGGGGGCGAGTCGGGTGTTGGTTATAAGAAAATGACATCAAGAGGGAGATTATTGACGTCAATTTTGACCAAAACAAAAAGCATAAAACAATAAATAAATATGATGATGATCTGCAGTGAAGTCTACCCTGCAGTTAATTCTCCCATCTCGATGAAAACCCGAAAGAAAAATTTAAAAATAAAAAATAAAAAAATAAAAAATAAAAATTGATAATGGCTCATGCGAACTTGCATGATAGTATTTCGAGCCATAAGACATTGTTGCAATGACCAAAGTGGAGCCGTGTTAGGGCGGCTAACTGCTGCTGCTTCTATCTGAGCATGTGCAGAGGACAAGACAAGACTGACTGACTGTCTAAAAGACATTTGATATTTTTTTTTGATGCATTGCTGAACCTCGTTTTGTTTGGAGTTGCGGCACCCCTACCAAAGGCTACCGAAGCCTGAAAACTCAAGTGTGTGCGATCAATTAGGATCGACTGACTTGCATCTGCGGGCACCAACTACTAAGACAATTCGCGCGCTTCAAACTGCAAAAAAATTTTTTTTTTTTATATCTTCCTTATTCTTTGTAATAAGAGTTTGATTTGAAAGGTTTAGACACCGGTCGTGCCGGACAAAAGTTCCGTCTGAGTGTCTCGCCAAGACGAGCGGTAACTGTAGAAATCGGACTTGGAGCGGAAGGTGCTGGTCTTGGGCTTGAGGTCGTACTTGAGCATGCCGCAGCACTGTTTGCTTCGAATGATGGCGACGAAACCTCGACGGAATTTGTTGTTGAAAAAGGCGTAGAGGACCGGGTTGATGGAAGAGTTGGATGAGCCGAGCCACTGGGCGACGGGGATCATGAAAGTGATGACGGGCGACGTGGGCCGTCCTTCATCTAAGCTCGGATCGAATTTCATCAGAGTGATGATGGTGTAAAGGGGCATCCACGACAACATGAAAACTACAACCACTACCACGAGCATCTTGACCACCTTCATTTTCGACTTGGCCATCATGGCGTCCATATGCTCCTGCTTGTTCTCGCCGGGGATGCTCCGGTTGGAGACTGTCAACCAGATTTGCAGGTAACAAAACGAAATCACCGCCAAAGGCATCACGTAGAAGGAGAGCAGGTTGCCCAAAAGGAAGTAAAGTTTGTCTGAGTCCTGGTTGGGCCACAGCTCCACGCACACGACAAGGTCTGGATACTCGTCCGACAGGGGAAGCAGCTCAAAGTACATGGCCCATGGTAATGGGATTAGCAGGGCTACAATCCATATGAATACCAGAATTATTCGTGCACGACGTCCCGTGATTTGGCATTTGAGCGGGTAACAGATGGCCAAAAACCTTGAAAATACAATTATAACCAGTTACAATTACAACCGAGTTACACTTTGACCGCTTCTATTGCCGATACCCTAGCGCCAATAGGTGCATTCAATCTTGAAAAGACAAATTCTCGATTCAACACACTTATTGTGACCGCTTCTATTGCCGATACCCTAGCGCCAATAGGTGCATTCAATATTGAAGAGACAAATTCACTTAAACAAGTATCGTCGACAGATGTTTTGCAAACTCCGTTTTTACGAAAGGAAAAGTGACTTTTCCTTTCCTTCCTTTCAAAAAAGTGACTTTCGAATTGAATGCATCATTTGACTTTTCCTTTCCTTTCTTCTAAAAGTGGCCTACGCGCATGCGCGTCATCATATGAAGGTGGCTAAACAAAGTGAAGAAAGTCACTTTGTAAGGCTGACTTTCTTTAATTTGTGACGTAAATGCGTCACTTCCGGCTTCAGAAAGAAAAGAAAGTCACTTTCCTTACTTCCCTTTTGTGTTTTGAACGCATCTAATATGTCATAGACAAAAACTTCTAATTAGAAAGTTGAAGAGCATCATTTGTTTAGTTTCGGTAGGTGGTTTTATTTCTTTTAAATATTCGGGTGTTTGCAAAGATCACCGTAAAGCTCTGAATAGAAACCGGGTCCGTTTATAGGCCCGGTCGCATTTACTAGCCCGGAGGTCGGAGCTAGATTTCGAAATAGAAGCCGGGTCCCAATATAAGCCCGGTCAAAAAAACGTAACGAATTCGTTACATTTAAATAACCTAACGGATACGATTTTCAGGCCCTTTGTAGCCGATTTTGTGGTTTCTCAGGCCTATTTTAGCCGATTTTGTGATTCTCAGGCTTATTTTCGTCGATTTTGCGATTTCTTAAGCCTACTTTAGCCTGTTTTTTTTAAAAAAAATTATTTAGGCCTATTTTCATATATAGTACAGTACACCGTTTTCGAAATAGAAGCAGGGTCCGTTTATAGGCCCGGTCTCAATTACTAACTCGGGGTGTCGAGGTCCAAAAAAAATAGAAGCCCGGGTCACTATTCGGAGCTTTACAGTACTTTAAATAGCATCGTTCCTTTTACCTTCCCCCCTCACTAACATTACAATCAGGGGCGGCGCTAGGCAGTAAGCAGGTCATGCGGCGCATGGGGGCGCCACATTTCGAGGGGCGCAAAATGTCCAGAAGGGGCGCGGACATGGCATTCACGGCCACGAGCAACTTTGCGATTTGGGGGTTGGGGCGACATATTTGAAATTTGCATGGGGGCGCCAGACCAGGTGGCACCGCCCCTGATTACAATCGTCCCACAGTTATTTTGTGGCTGCTTTCCTGCATTACAGCTGTGGGACGATCAAATGTATCGTCAGAATTTTGATGACATTTTGCGTTTTGGAATTATCTGGCTGGAAAATAATTAAGTGAACACCCTGTACGTACTAGAAAATGTGATATTTTTTTTTAAAAAATTTTTATATATATTGGTTCGGGTATCGGCAATATCGGTGATATCGGAGAAAAAGTCTAATTCTATTCTACCTGTCAAGTGAAACGGCGATCAAACTGAGCACAGACGCAGCCACTGACAATCCTTGCACGTATGGCACTGCTTTGCACATTACAGGACCCAAGACCCAAGCTGAAATAAAAGAAAAATAACATTACACGCTCGTTCCGGGCGAATTTCTCAGCGAATATGCAAATATTTCCAACCGAATCGATTGACATTTAATTTGAATTTCAACATGGCACGTTGCAAAAGCGGGCCTTGGAAGTGAAAACCCAAGCTGAAACTATTAAAAAAAAAACAAAAAAAACAACCAAGTTGCATTTAATGGACCTTCCGATGGACAATCCGATCGATCCGAGCTGATACGTCACTTCGTACGCTCATCCCTAGATGGCACCTGTTGCCTCGCACGAAAATCTCGCCCAAGAAAACGCGATTTATGTCCTAATAAACAACAAATTTCAATCCGACTTTTCAGCGACAAAATTAACGACCGAAAAAGTCGGTCCGAAAAAAATCCGAAAAAAAAAATCGGACAGCTTTTAGTCGAGTGGCGCATTCAACAGGTGTTGGAATTCCGAGTGGGGAAACGTTGACGTGACGTGACAGTGTGATAGGGGGTCATTGAACCAGAGCGCATTCCATTTTGTAGGTGAGTTGGCGTCTCTTCCTCTACCCTCAGTTGCAGACATGGCGGCCACTAAACTATTGATTGGTGCGCGTGCTTGCATTTGTGTCGCTTTCCTTCTTCCGGGATCCCTGTGGATGAAACCAGTAGGGTCGGTGAGGGAGAACGCGAGGAAAAAAAAAATAAAAGAGCTCTTAATTGGGCTCGTACGTCATTTTTTTTCCATTTTTTTTTTTGACGTGACGTCGCGTGGAAATCAGTGCAACGAGAAGAAAACGAGAAGAAAAATCTCGTTCGTTCGTAATTAACGGATCAATGGCGAGAAATAAAAATAAGAAATGATGGCACTGGGAGTGGCGGATGACGAGCTCGTACACGTCACGTCGTGTGACCTAGTTATCAAGTAAAGTCGAGGTCGACTCCGCCCTCGAGCAGGTGATGGCCTACTTCGCTCACCCTCACCTTTGCTCGGTGGAACCAACCACCAGGGGCCCGCCACCATGTTGGTCGAGGGGTGGAGGGAAGAGTTGGGTGCGAAGTGCGAATGTGGAAAAATTTTCGGATTGTTTGGATGAGAAGAGAGAGAGAGTGAGTGACCCGAATTGCGTTGCCGTACGCCCGCAAGGTCTGCGAGGACAGGGTGCGTGGGCGTCGATCGATGGACGGCGTACGCACTCGTAAATTTGACATTGAAACTCGCTAAGATGCAGGAAAAGCCCGAAATGCCCGCCTCGATGTCGGCTTCGCGGCCGCGCAACGGGAAATCAAAATAATAAATGGAAAAATGGAAATAAAATGGAAAAAAAATCGGGCGCCGGCGTTTGGCACAAGTGCAAGGGCGTGGCCCGACAGTTTTGCTGGACTGCCCGCGTACAAAAAAAATTTAAAAAAAAAAAATATATATATTCAAATATAGACACGACCTTCGGAGTTAAATTTAAAACAACAAAATGGCCGCGCTCGTTGCATTTCCTGGTCGAGATTTGAAAAATCCAAAAAGACGGAAGTTGACATTTAAAAATTAAAAAAAAAAAAATTTTATTTTTTTTAAGGTCAGTGAATGCCAGTGGTCGAAATCGATATCCCCCGTACCGCGGTTACCGTCGAGTACCATCCCCATTGGCTTAAAGGTCACGAAAATGTCAGGCAGGGCCCAATAAGAAGGTGGACGAGGGGAGCCAGATGGTGACAAGAAGTGTCGGTTGGCGACACCTGGTGGTCATAATGATCCTTGGAAAATATCCCTGAGGCTACACTATAATGAAAGAAGCGACCATAAAACGAGACCACGGAACAGCTAATGAGACGCGCACGCGGCACAAACACAGCCGGAGAACGGACGCCGGTCGCGCGCCCGGACCCCCACTTGGCCCTCCCGCGACACGCTCTCGATTCGATCCGTTGCCACGGCAACGGCGCAAAAGATAGAGCACGTGCCATCTTCACGCAGAGAGAGGGAAACGGAGAGAGAGACGGACGGCCTTGAAAAATGGCAGCCCTGCAAATGACGTGATTTATTCGTCTTAATTGTCGCGCGATTTGTTGTCGCGAATTACACGCGTCGCTTTGCGTTTTGCGAAAAATCGCACACGCGCTTATAAACGAGCGAATCGCCGCTTGGTCATTTGTCTCGGCCAAAACGGGTTAATGACGTGTGTAAAAAAAAAAAAAAAATATATATATATATATATACGTCGTCGGTTTTCGCACGGAAAATCACTCGCCCAAATATAGGTCAGGCGCGACTAATCAATCACATTTTCGGTTCGAAACCAAAGAGTTAGCATCGATCAATTTGCCATGATCACGCGCGTTTCGCGTGATACATGGCCCCCAGGCACGCCATCTTGCCAAAGACGCATACACACCCCCGCACCCCGGCACCCCAAACATCCGCCCACAAAATTGATTGATTTTTTTTTTCTTTTTTTGGTCATTCCGAAGCAAGAGGTCAAAATTCTTGGTTTTTTGACATTTGTGTGTTTTTTTTTGGTTGCCAAGGTAACGGAGGTTTCGCCTTACCTCCCGGGAGACGGTTCCGCGAGCGGCAGCCAACAGGTCACGCTTTTATATTTGGCGAATGTATGCGAAAATTCGCGCGGTTTTTGTCGGGGGAAATGTTATTTTCTTTGGGCGCCATCGCGCGACCAAACTCACTGCATTGTGACGGGGAGGAAGTCGATTAAAGGAGCCCACAATGGGGAGACGAAAGGAAAATGCAAACATTAAAGATGCCGCGGCGCTTCGACCGGAAGTGTGGCACAAAGGGAAGGGAAGAGGTGTCGCCTGATCCGAAATTCGAGGTTTGTCGGACTCGGGAGGGGTGGTGCGAGCGTTTTTTTTTTGCACCCGCCGATCGCTGACCGCGAATAAGATCGCGATAAACACAAAGTCACATCGATTTGCCCAACCTCGCAACCCCACGTCCCACCTGTGTGCTCGGCCCGACACATTGCACGTCAATCCTTAATATTTTTTTTATTTTATTTTATATATAAATAAAATAAAAATAAAAATTTTTTTTTTATATATTAAAAATATAAAAATTATAATTTTTTTTTTTTTTTTAAGAATTAAATTAATTTTGGGTTACTTACGCACGAACAAGTTGCCCAGCAGCGTGGCCGGCAGACAGAAGACGAGCACTAGAATGTCCGCCATCGCCAAATTGACGATGAAGAAATTGGTGACGGTGCGCATGCGCGGCGCTCGATACACAACGGCAACGACGAACGAATTGCCGAAAAGTCCCACGATGAAGACGGCCGTGTAGGCCAGACAGTAGAGCGCGGACACGCCGAACGAGTGCCGAAACAGCGCCTCTTCGGGCAGGTAGTAGGAGTTGGGCTGCGACACGTTGTTGGCGCACGCGAGGCCCACGAGCCCCACGCGTCCGTCCGCGCCGGGCCCGTCGGCGGTCGCATCTTCGGACGCGTCGCCGGACGTGGGCGCGTCGGCCACCGTGTTGTTGTTGGCCCACGAGCCGTGTTGCAAGAAGGAGGGAAAAGTCAGCACCCGGGACATTGTCCGGAAGCCGCCACAACCGCTCGCGTTCATAGGTGCACCGGCACCGGGGTGCGGCCACTATGTCTGGTCATCTTGGGGTGGTGGACTCTCGTGCGCACCGACCTGCAAAACACAGAAAACAAAACTGCCTGCTCTCTTGCTTTTCGTATATACCGATGCCGAAATGCACTGCGCATGCACCGAGTGACGTCATTTTACCAGGGCGCAAGCAAAGAAGAAATTTTTTTAAATATAAAAATTATATATTTTTTTAAAAAAATTATAAAAATGTCTTAAGTTTCGGTTTTGCAGTGCAAACTTTGCACGTTTTAGTGCGCGGGGGGAATTTTTTTTTTTCTTTTTTCCGAAACGAAAAATCAAATTTCCACCAAATTGCTTTTTACTGTGTCTAATTAAAGCCACACGAAACGAATTTCACCTGTCGGTCAATCGACCGATCGATTCCGGCAGAAGAATAAAATAAAAAATAACAAAAATATAAACAAAAATATAAAAATCAAAACGAAAAATCGCCTCAAAAATAAATTTACAAAAAAAAAAAAAAAACTCAAAAATTGGGGGTCCGCGAGTTTCCGGTGGGTGGGTGGGTGGTGGGTAAACCCGAAATGTGAGCTGAATTAAATATGTGTAATCCGTACCAAATTAAATTACAAGTTAATTGCAAAAATCAATTTGTGCGAGGGTAAAACCGTTCGGTTCTTGTCGCGAACGTCGGGAAAATGCGCTGCCGCCCACCAGCCCCTCGTTGCGTGACCTTCGCGAACCCTACGGACTAGGCATGCACTTTGCCAACGGTAATGCGAGCGAAAGCAACTTGTGCCTCGTTCTTACCTGTGCGTTGGCGGGTGCGTTGGTTTTGCAATGGCGTCTCGCACGAACCTGATGGAGGCGCTCGAATCGCCTGGCGCGCGACGAACGTGGGGCCTCGCTATGAGTTGCGTGGGCGGGTTCCATGAGCGGGACGGGGAAGGGAGAACTCGGACCGATCGCAGCCAGGTAAAGGGCGGGCAATCGTTACCTAGCAACCGATCAAAACAAGGTCTCTAAGATATGTGCCTTCAAGGCTAAAGAGCAACTGCAAACACAAGGTGGTACCACTTCGGTGGTAACCCTTATCGTTTTGGGAAAAAGTTTTTTATTTTTTTTTTTTGGGTTTTTTTTTTTTTAATTGGGAGTTTTGGGTTGACTTCCGGTTTGGGGTTGGTGGAGGGAGCTTTGTGGTTTTGGCGTGTGGGGGTTTGGTGGCTCCAGGTGGGAAGAAAATGGAAATTATTTTTGCCTTTTTCGTATTAATTAGCACACTTAAAGGTCCAAGGTCAGGGCGAAGTTAACCCTTTCACGGCACACTGGTTGGAATAAATCGACCCTTTAACGCGCCTGGAGGACGTGAGGCAAACAAAAGAGTCATGTGATCACAATGGGTTATCCCACAGTTGTCTGGGTTATCAAAAGTTCTTTCTGGTACCGGAAATCGATCGGTGCGCACATTGCCGTCAGGTTTCGCGCGCGAATACGCGCGGCAAGAGTGCGGGGTTTTGTCGCTGCGAGTCGACACTCATCAACAAGTGATTGTTTGGTTTTTTTTTTGGGAGAAGAAAAAAGAAAATGGAGGATAAAATTGTTTTTTTTGGTTATTATTTAGTTTTGAAAAGTTTTTTTAGTGGATTTTTTTTTTTTTAAATAAAAATAAAATTTAGTTTTTGAAGTTTTGGGCCCAAGGTCCAGGGTGAGCGGATTTTGGAAGTGCTAAACCAGGACACCCATTGGCGATACAAAATTGCCCAAAATCTTAGCCGTAATGCACCGAATGGAGGAACCGGAAACAATCTCTTCGTGAACTTCCTTCGAAGCCCGAACCAGAACTGCCAACGTATTTTGGTTGAAGTTTGAACCGGTACTCTTTGGTGTGGGCATTTTAACTCCATCTTGTTGTCAATAATCAACAAGTCGTTGACTTTGTCAAGAAAGTTTGTATAGTCGCAGTATAAATTCGAGTGTTTGCATATTCAGCTCTCGAGATATTGCAAATGTTACTCGCCAGGTGTAATATCTCCGGGTTCTGTGCAGAAATCCATAGAACCCGTTAAAATATTTACAGACGCAGGCGCACGGATCAGATTTCGGGCCTGGGCCAAAGCTATTGTCTTCACTTTTGATCCAACCTCCTACCGAAACACCACGTTCACTGCTTACGTTAGTACACTAAGTATTGATCGGTGTTAAAGGAGTTTCAATTGTCTTTGCGGTACTTGCTAAGCTTGCTAGTCCGGCCCTCTGCTTGATAACTACGGTTATTAAATCTTACGTCGACTAGTTCGATCGCCCTCACTTTAGACCACCGGCGCACCTTTTTATCCTATATTCAGTGTACAATTTTAGTATAAATTCCCTTAGACTTCTTACCGGCCACGAATATAGGTCCCTTGTGGCATTTCACCGGTGATTATAAATTAGTAAAAACCCGGATCACCGCTTGTTCTGTGTGGCAAAGTCTTTTGGGACACTGGGACACTGGTCACCCTGCCCATATCATCCATTTTACGTGTTTGTTAAGCTATACAAAAGCTCTTGATTCATTCCTGTGCCGTCAAAACATAGACACCTCTAATCACAACAACAAAACAACATTTCTTTTTTATCAAAACAAAAGAAATAAACAGATTACAAACTTTATTTTCCCAGAACTGTAAGTTGTCTGTGTGCTGCTATGGCATTTTCTTTCGTTTTCTTTGTGTCCACTTTTTACAGCTTTGCTGTCTCCATCGTGATACCGGTAGTTATTGCATTCACATGTACTGGGACCAGACACTATTCAATGACTAAAACCACAACAACAAAACCAAGGACAAAAATCATATAATAAAAAATATATATAAAAAAAAAAAATACAATTTCATAGCAACACACATCACAACGGTCAATAATCACGCCATTATTAGATGCGCAAACCGACACAATTCACTTCCAACATGCGCAAAACGAAACCAAAAACGAAAACTACACAAACAACAACAACGATTTAATAACAAAAATAAATTCAAATCGGAGTGACGGGCGAGAAATTAAGCAAAGTAATCTTATGTTCAATGACGGACGCCCTACTGGACGCCTTGGAAGTGCTACTCGAGCGGAAAGTCCCCCCCGGACGGAGCGACGAGTGATTCCCGGCCACCCAACAGCACAGTCCGGAGTTCGTCAGCAGCGCCTTGAATCCCGAACGGAACTTTGAGTTGAAGAACGCATAGAGCAGGGGGTTGATGCAAGAATTCGAGGCTCCCAGCCACTGGGCGAACGGGGTGAGCGCTTGCAGCAGCGCCTCTTCTCCACTTCCGGCCACCAGATCGTCGCCGCACTTGATGCGCGTGAAGATGGCGTAGAGCGGGAGCCACGAGAGCGCGAACAGGACGACGACGGCCAGCAACATCTTGATGGCCTTGATCTTGGACTTGTGGATGATGTGGTCGACGCCGAAGCCGTGTCCTTTGGTCTCGCCGGGCACCTGGCGACGACACACGCGCCGCCAAATGAGCAGGTAGCAGATGCTGATGAGCGACAGCGGCAACAGGTAGCACAGTAGGAGATGCGCCACGAGGTAGTAGATTAGTCCGAAGTCGGCTTGTTTGGGCCACACTTCCTGGCAGATGGGCAGTGTGTATTCGTCGCCGTTCTTGTAGGGTTCGACTTGGAAGTAGACGGCCCAGGGAACGGAGATGATCAACGACCAGATCCAGATGATGAGGATGATGAGGCGGCACATGCGCCCTGAGATTTGGCATCGCATTGGGTAGCAGATGGCAAGGAACCTGCGGTCAAAGTCAAAGAAAGATGTTACTTTTATTGTTTTTTTGGGTTATGGACTGGGACACCCATACCTCGCTACACGGCCCCCCTTTATACGGCTTTTCAGCATAACGGCCTTGTGTCATTATGGCTAAATTTCGATTTACGGATTAAGATTTTTGTTATGCGGCTAAAAAGTCGGGAAATTCCCTGATTCGTTATACGGCATTTTGCTTTGCGGCCGGCTCTCCAGGAACGTATCCCGGCCGTAAAGCGAGGTATGGGTGTATCAGCGGAAATGATGTCTTTTGACAAAATATGGATTTTTCCCAGCGAACTAACGGAGACCCGCACAGTGGAACTGTCTGTGGCCCAGACAGCACTGGCCGACGTCAACATGTGAGTGTTATTGGACAGTCGATGAGCGGTCAGGGGACTCCATGTGGTCGCCGGACACAAACAATCACTTGAAACCACCAAGAAACGACACAAAAAACAGAGAACTGAGTTTAATATTGTTTATTATTGGCAGGTTGTCTAGGGACCAGTGATCTGTAGACTTTAAGTGGAGTTTCCATGTTCCCCTTGGACATGGCGCTGTCACTTGGATTGCTCAGGTCCCGGTGGTGGGCAGAACCCACACACTTTTCAACGCGTCGTCTGCTGTCGTAGCCATATCGGAACCAAGTCGGATGCGACCTGTTGCTCTGGTAGTGGAGAACGGACTCTTCGGAACGTGGCGTGGAGATGACGGTCACGTGACTTCCGGTCACTGTTCAGTTGTACGTCACTTCCGGTTTGGACGCGTTCCGTTCCTTTTGTGCCCCGCCTTTGCAGCGCCATCTGTTGCCAGGTGGTGGCATGGGGCCTGTTGCAGACGGTCACAAACAGGAAGTCTTTCTTCTGACTTTGGAGTGACAGATCGTGTCCGACCAGATGCTGACGACGATGGTGAGTGCGCTGCGAGGTGTGTGGATGCTGCCCACCACCGGGACCTGAGCAGTTTAGGTGACGGTGCCATGCTTGAGAAGCTTGGTGCCGTAGAAATACAACCGGGTCATTTGCAACCGGGTGAGCAGCGGTTTGACTTAGGATGAGACGTAGCGCATCCCATACAATCGGAAAGCCTACAGAGCGCTGACCCCTAGACAACCTGCCATAATAAATACATTAAAACCAGGTCTCTGTCAATTTGTGTCCTACTATTGGAGTTCAGGTAATGTTTTTTGGTTCTTTTATCGGGTAGATTTCTTGGTTTTGTTTCAATTGATTAATATTTTATTGTGAAGCAATTGGGAGTTTTTGCTGTAGTTATTGGTTTCATATTTTTGCCGATAGATGGAGGTAAGGCTCGGTATTGCCCAACCTGCCATCACTGGCATTACAAAGACTTCGGCAACAAAAGCAGGCAGGGCAGATGTGTGAGGTAAGTTTTGCCAGTGGAAATTTTGCAAGGTCGGAGGTAACAAAATGTAATTTTTGGAATAAGATATGCTAATTTCGTGGAAAAATGGAGTTTTAGGTGCACAAATGATTGTGCACAGCTGCAATTTTAAATGCAAAAATTGGTTTTTTTTTTGACAACGAAATGTGAATTTTAAGGGAAAATTTGCTGAATTTGGACAAAAATGCTGTTTTGCATGCAAAAATGCATCATTTGGACAGAAAATGCTGTTTTACATGAATAAATGCATATTTTACACAAAAAAATGCTTATTTTACACAAAAAATACATAATTGGACAAAAAATTCTGTTTTACATACAAAAAATGCATATTTTACACCCAAAAAATGCACATTTTACACACAAAAAATGCATATTTTACACACAAAAAATGCACATTTTACACAAAAAATTCAATTTTACATACAACAATGCACATTTCATGCAAAACAATGTATATTACAGAATACAATGCAATTTTACATGCAAAAAATTTAAGGACAACTGCAAATTCCGGCAAAAACTACAATTTCACAAGCAAAAATTGATTCCTCGACAAAATCTGCATCGTTTGGACCAAAAACTGCAATTCTAAAACCAATACTTTGATAAATGCAAAACGAGTATGTGCATTCAATAGAAAAAAAAAACAATCGTTTTTGACTACTAACTACACTGCGGGGCCACCAAACCGCACCAACTTGCGCAACCGTCCCGTCAACAAGTGTCACACAATCTCCTCCAGCGCCACCAAGCTAATCACATTACCAAGAGCAAAAAATCGACTTGCCAGCCATAACATCACACTGCTCCGACTTGCGTTTAATTTATGAACGTTTTTAAATAGTTACCTGTCAATTGAAATGGCCACTAAAGTGTTGATGGATGCGCTCACAGAAACTCCTTGCAAATATGACACGGATTTGCACATAAATACTCCCAAAATCCAAGCTGGAGAAGAAAATAGAGAAAAGAAAAGTTATCACTGTAATTTCGAAAATATATTTATTGGAAAAAGTAAATTTATGATGAGTCGAGGCATTTTTCACTCGTGATTAACATCTCGAGCGACACCCAACGGCAAAAAAAGCAACATCGACTTCTTATCGCGCAACCGTTTAGTCACGTGATTTAATAAATGGTTTCCCGTGAACACTCCATCAAGTTTGATTAAATTAAATTTTTTTAAAAAAATTAAGAAATAAATAAAATGGAGGCGAAAATTGGGGCGAGAAATCCATTTTGACCACAGGTGGTCAAGAAAAAAATTAAAAAAAAAAAAAAAAAATTTTTGTTGAATTCGTGGACCAAATCGAGAGAAAAGTAGAAGCAGCTTGAAATCCCGTCACGTGATCCTCGCCCACATGGATGGAATCCAACAAGAATTCCTTTACAAGAAAATTTGATTGGTTTTGTAGAGGAAACAATTACGTTGTAGCGAGTTAGGGTTAATCCGGACGGACTCACTTGCAACGTGGAGAATTAGAAGACGGAAGAGATTGCTAAACATCGGGGTCTATTAATCGAAAAAACAAACAAAATAATAACAATAATAAGAGATAAATAAATGGGAAAAGTCCGCCTGGGTTGCGGCGCGCGCTTCGCTGCAGTACATCACGTGGATTTTCGTCGTCGGGTGGAGATGAGCGCATGTGCAGTTTGACCTTGAAGGGCACTTCAAACAAAGTGTATTGTTGTATTATTGGTTGACGCAGCTCTCCGTATCGAACAGAGGAGACTAATAAAACGAAACACGTGCCAAACAAGATCGGACGAAATGAAAAGAGTGACCTAGTTCGTGTGATGGAGTTTCTCATTAAAGTAAACAAATGCGACAAAAGCCCCGACGCATTTCCAAACTCGTTATTCACGTGGCGGCGCTTAAACGACGCTGGACAAAAGCGTGCCGCGCCGCACACACATATACACCGGAGCCGTTTTCCGCCACTAAATAGCACAAAAATTGCGAAAAAAAATTGCGAAAAACCCTTTTCCGCCACTAAATTGCGAAAAAATTGCGAAAAAATTACGTAAAACCCTTTTCCGCCACTAAATTGCGAAAAAATTGCGAGAAAATTGCGAAAAACCTGCGAAAATCCCTTTTCCGTGAAAAAAATTGCGAAAAACCCTTTTCACTAAACTGCGAAAATATTGTAGAAAACCCTTTTCCCCCACTCAATTGCGAAAACATTGCGAAAAATCCTTCTTTGCTACTAAATTGCGAAAAAACTGCGAAAATCCCTATTCCGCCACTAAATTGCGAAAAAACTGCGAAAAACCCTTTTCCGCCACTAAATTGCGAAAAAATTGCGAAAAACCCTTTTCACCAAATTGCGAAAATATTGTGAAAAACCCTTTTCCGCCACTAAATTGCGAAAAAATTGCGAAAAAATTGCGAAAAAATTGCAAAAAAATTGAATTTACCTTCGAAGATGTTTCCGACCAGCGTGGCGGGTAAACAGAAGAGTATGACCAGAGTGTCGGCAATGGCCAAGTTGCCTATAAAGCAATTGGTCACCGACTTCATGTGTGGGTTGCGGACAATCACGAGCAGTACGACGACGTTCCCGACCATGCCCATGACGAACACGAGCGCGTAAGCGAAGCAAAACACGGCCGTCAGCGCCAAGGAATACCGAACTTGCTCCACATCGCCCTCGTCCACGTTCCACGCGAGGCGCACTCTGGACGCGTTCAGCCCGTCCAGCGGTCTTCTGATCAGCAGGGGACTGGCCAAAGCGGCCATGAATCCGCATCGGCTTTTAGCTGCCAAGTGGACGCCGGCGAGCTTTTTCTCGGGGGATACACGCAACTTGCTATTTTTTTTTCTTTTTCTTCTTGACCGTGCGCGCCAAGTTGCTCGTTGCCATGGCAACCGCGCTGTCTGCCAACAAATCGCGTTCGAGCAAGATACGCGCAGCCAATGGGAACACGTTCTCACTTTGAGTCCCTTTGTGGGGTCCTCGGATCGCCTTAAAGGGGTCAACTCAATCAAATCGGCGCGTGCGTCACGACACCTCGACGAAAAAAGTTGCACGAAACAAAAAGTCGCAAATTCCACCACCAGGTGGCGACAAGCGGAAAATAATCCAGAAAAAAAAATTTTCCGGGGTACCGGACACATTCTTGGACGCGTTGGGGTGGTCAAGAAATGAAAACAAACGTCCACTGGGTCGTTTCGATCCACCGTTTATCGATAGCGCATGCGCATTCGACGGAATCAATCGTTTGATCACGTGATTTATCATCTCGGAATAATAATTCTCGATAAACAATGCGACGGTCACGGGACTGTTGACCCATCGGGTGCTTTGATGAGATTGCGGCGAGTGAATATGACGACGAACAATCGCATTGAAACGGATTCCCGCCGACAGGGGCGCGCGACGACATTAAGCCGATAACACTCAATTAATTACCGTTTCGATGTTCACGTTTCTTCTGCGAAATTTAATTAATTTAAAGATGAGATAAATTAAAGTTGGGTGCCGCGACGTGTGAGTTAGGGCACGTGGGCCTTGAAAATGCGTTTTCTTTGCGACGAATCGATATACACGAAGAGGGCAAATCACTCTGTTGGCTAAAGGCTGCAAAGTGCCGCGTGTTTGTTTGGTCGAAAGTCATTGGACTTGTAAGCGATGAACAATGAGTGCGGGTGATAAGGTTTGTGCGTGTCAGTTTTTTGATTTAAAGATGTGGGGGGATTCAATTTCCTGGTTTTAAATTGGGGTAAGGGATGGTGGATTGTATGTGTCTGTGGGGGGATGGGGGGGTTGGTGAGGGGGGACCGGAAACTGTGATATAAAGCGACGGCCAGTGCGCATGTGATCATCAATTTCTGGTTTTTGAATTATTGGGTTTTTCAAGTTCAAAGTGTCAAGTGATTTTTCACTCTTTGGGTTTAATATGGTGTGAGATTCATCATGTAGTTGAGGACTAACAAGTTGGATTTTTTTTTTTTGGATTTTTGGAATTTAATGAATGTCCATTTTGGTGTGATGTTGATCTGGAATGTTTTGTGTCATTTGTTGGAATTTTTTTTCAGTGTTTTAGTCATTTTAATGCAGAGAATTGCTGGTTTTTGGTGTTGCATGTCAGTTTGGTCTCAGAAGCAAATTGTTTTTTCAGCAATTCCATTATTGCTATACTGATTTTTTATCCGGACCTAGCAGGCAATCACACACACACATGTATACTGCAGACCCCATGTGCACCACAAACTCTTTCAATTAAGTGTAGTGTTAAAGACTCCCTTTGGACTGGGGACTCTGGACACTTTTGTAGACAAGGAACAAGACTGGGTTAATTAAATTCATGATTTATTTTATTTTTGACAAATTTATTGTTCTGCAATAATGGTTGGGATTGTGAATGAGTGGAATAACTCATGAGCATTGGGTAAGATTTAAAATTGAAATGCAAGTTTAATGCTGGATAAATATGGCATTTCGTAATCAGAGATTGCGACTGAATGATTGAAGAAGGTTGGGATAAACTGAGAAATGGATTGAGATATCCAAACAGTGGTTTTTCAACTCTGATTTTGATGTTATTAAAAATGAATTTTAAACTCCAATTTAAAGATCTTTAATCTAACAAAAAATGCGGCCCTATTGGACTTCAATAAGCCCTAGGTTAGACGTTCATTTCTTTACTCCAACTCCAGGTTGGATTTAGCGTTCACAGTGCCGGATTAACCCACGTAGAGGCTCTTAGGCCGTCGAAATCTCGGGGCCCCCTTTGCACTTTGCAAATTATATCCTAATACGTTTTGAACGACAATAGTGAGTTTGCACCACGACACAAAATCCTTATGAATTATAAACCAATTTTATTAAACAAAACAAACATTGATATTTTAAAAAATTATTGTACGATTGCGATGCTGGCACAGAACCGGCAAAGGTCTCTTTCAAAATCAAATCCAATATTATTTTGATCCTTTGTCGCGGGGCCCATAGGCCGGTGCCCACTTGGCCTAATGGGTAATCCGGCACTGGGCGTACAAGACACACTAGTTCCAAAATGAGACACGAAATTCTAACAGGTTCCCCAGTGCTGTTGCATTGCATTGTACGAAATATATTTAAATGTAGAAACATAAAATGCATGCACCCAAAGGCTTGTTGTGAGTGGCGGTCGGTCACCTCAAAGCACGAGCTTGCCGATGTGGTGCTGGATGCATCTCACTTGTAAGGAAAAGACATCTAGAAACTATTTGGATATTGGTTATTGGCCTTTATTCAGTTTATTGTCTAGGGCAGAGGTTTCCAATCTTTTTAAGATGGTGCACTTGTTAGTAGCGTACAATATGGTAACGTAGCAGTAAGTCAAACACCAAGAATCCAAAAAATATTAAAAATCTCAAATTCCAGGTCAAAAATCACAAATTCACAAAATCCAACACCAAAAATCCTTAAAAATTAAACATTTTCCCCAAAAATGTCAAAATTTCCACAAATAAAACCAAAAATCCATTCAAAAACTGAAACATTTCCCCCGAAAAATTAAAAACTTCAGTGAAATATCAAAATTCCCTTCAAAAATCACTAAATCAAACACCAAAAATCCAAAAAATAGTCAAAATCTCCTAAAAAAAAACAAATTCTTCTACAAAATATCAAAAATCTCATTCAAAATCAACATATCGCGTACCACTAGCAGTGGCGTAGCTAGGGTGAGGCGGGGGGGGGGGGGGCGGACCGCCCCGGGTGCCACCCGTTTGGGGGTGACACCCGGCAACCGCGATTACAAATTTTAATCAAATTTTAACCAATTTTTGACAAATTTTAATCAAATTTTAACCAATTTTTGACAAATTTTAATCAAATTTTAACCAATTTTTGACAAATTTCAATAAATTTTCGACAAATTTCCACAAATTCCATCAAATTTTAATCAATTTTCGGCAAATTTCAATCAAATTTCCACAAATTTCGAGGGGTGACACCATTACAAAGGGTGACACCTAAATTGTGCAAAATTAAAAAAAAATTGCATTTATTTTTTTTGCATTTTTTTGCTTTTTTTTTGCACTTTGGGTTTTTTAGGGGGGGGGGGGGTGTCACCCATGCTAGCTACGCCACTGACCACTAGCTTGACATTCGCATGCCCCAGGTTGGGAACCCCTCGTCTAGTGGCAAGTTCCCAAAAGTGCTCTCCCTTTGCTTGGGCCACGTTGCTACAGCCCAACCCAGGATCGACCACTGACCACGTGGCCAAAGGACCATGTGCTGTGCGTTAATTCGGGTCACGTCGTCCATTGTTGGCTCTTACTTTTGCTTCCGTTTTGACAGTAGTCGCAAGACCACTTCCAATTTGCATCCAAATCCCACCCCAATTGCTAACGGGACTACAGCTGCCGAGCGTTGGCATGTGCCTGGACCGTTTAGCTTGGCCCAGGCCCGAATTTTGCAGACAATTTTGCACACGACTTCTTAGCGACAGACCGTTTCTAGGCTCGGCAATGCCACTGCGCATGTGCCCCAACCAACTTCAGACAATTTGATTGTTCCTAAAGTCAATCTTGCTGCTACCCTTCCTACCGTTCACACCGTATCAGTTTTGATCCTGATTTTAGGAAGACTTGTGAGATTCATTGCGTTGCCTATGACCCATCGTTGAAGGCCACACACTCCCGACGTTACTTTGATTTGGACGGCAACATGATGAGTTGCCATCGTCGCCGCCTGCCCATCCACGGACAGCAGAAGACCGCCAACAGTGCCCAGCAGAGACTGGTGAGAAGTTCCATGAGTTTCCAGTGAGCAATTTGACCATGAATAAATTACACTCAACCCTCGCTTTACGGCCTAGATAGGTTCCGGAAAAGTAGGCTGTAAAGCGAAGTGCTGTATAACGAATCAGGGGCAATTCCCCCTGATTTGGCATTACATCGAAAATATTAGGCCGTAAATGAAAATTTAGCCATAATGGCACAAAGCCGTTAAAACGAAATGCCGTATAAAGAGCGGCCGTATAACGAGGGTTGAGTGTACCGTGTTAGTGTTCTAATTGATACGTGTCGGATAGAAGTCCTGTAGACGGCATTTCAACGGAAAAAGTTCAGGTTTAGTTTTTCAAGTACAAACTGATTTTGACCCTAGGAAAGTGCCCACTGCTTGAGTGACAGGCAGTGATCTGATTTTCCTTCAAACTGCTTCTATTTCAAATTCAAACACACAAATAAATAAATAAATGCAAATATTATTTTAATTGTGGCACAAATACTTTCAACATTTCATTCAATCAGCAATTTGCATGCTAATAAGGCACAGTTTAACCTACTCCAGTCCGGGTGATAAAGACCACTATTAATGAATTCCAGACCTAAATTTAAAATAAAAAAAATAAAAAAAAATAGACGAATCGTAAATGAATGGGTGTGAATGTTTGAAACCTGATGCTGATGACGCTCCAACCAACAACTATAAATAGCTTTTTGGTGTTTATATTCCCCATTGGACGCCGAAAACAGCCATAAACAACAAAACAACATTACGTGCATCCAGACCCAAAATGGCAGCCAAACTAATGCGCCATCTACAGGTGAAATTCGAAAACAAAATAAAATCGCAAATCAGAAATGTCCACCAATTTAAAACAACATTTTTGTTTTAATTTTATGTTTTTAAGACAAATAAGATTGTTGAAAACGTCTTTAACGATTTATTATTCGTGCTAAACAACACTCGCACGCAATGCTCGACAACGCCCACCGTGGTACGCATGCGTGCACCATCCGGAAATGCAACACCCCATAACCTTGGACGAATCCATCCATAACCAAATATAAATAAAACAATAATTTTTATTATTTATTATTAAAAGAAAATACAATTATACGAGTTAGTGCAGACAATAGAAATTAGTGCAACTAACGTTGACGTAACAATAATAAAAACTAAGAAAATAATAATAAACTCTTTTTGATTATTTTTTTTAATGATTTTTTAATTTTTGGTATTTTATATGGAAATTTTAAATGAAAAATTAAAAAAATGGAAATTAAGTTGAATTTCTTGTCGCTGTTGTTGTGGCTATTGCCCGCCATGCTTTTAAGTGAAACAGAGCCTCGATTCCGAAAACAATGCAGTTGAACATCCCAAAAACCTAAAATAAACAAACAATTGAGTGTTTGTTAGTTGGTCGGATATACCGGAAGTGATTAGAGTGTGGAAAATCGTTTCGCCTCGCATCATTTGGGTCGAGTCGAGGGAAAGAAAAGAAAAGACGGACGGCCATTTTGAATTTTGGATTTTTTGGATTTTTTTGAATTTTTTGAATTTTTTTATTTATTTTTGTCGAGAAAAGTTGATCAGTGTTGATGGGAAGGTCAGGAAAAGTCAAGTAGCGTTGTAATTGGATAAACACGAGAGGAGATTTTAAAAATAAGCCTAATGCTCGTAGGTTAACACGGAAGTTCGTGCCGGACCTCGTTTTAACGAATTTCAACAACCAGAGCTTAAATTCGAGAAAAAAATTAAATCTCGTTGTATAGAAATTTATTTTAAAAATTTTATCATTTAAATAAAATTATTAAAAAATTCGTTAAAACGAAATAATCGTTAAAACGACATTCGTTATAACGAGGTCCAACCTGTTGAACGACTTTTCCACGCACTCAGTCTTCCCTATCTTAATCCCCGACAATAATTGACATTTCAAAAAAAAAAAAATTATTTGCAACAGGTTCCACCAACAAAAAAAAAAAAAAAAAAAATGACCATGAACTTACCCCTGCCGCTATATAGGCATCCCATTGCGACCTCCCGTATATAAAAATCATAACCGCCTTTCGTTTGTGATCGGTCGCCTGCACCAACAACACCACGGCCGCTATGAAATACAGGACCGACCCTACCGCCGAATAGATCATTTCCTAATAAAATCCAAACAAAAATCAAACAAAAATTTAAATTCTTTATATAAACACAAACACACGATCGGTAGCCATGGTATCGAGGCACTAATAATGGTCGGAACACTGAAAAAGTGGACGCACATCCATACGAAACTACCGATGAAAAACGCGACGACCACGAATAGAAACCAATGCGCGCCAGGAAACACAGCGGGAGCTGCGCACGCTATGCAGATTACTGCTAACACCTGAAGGAGGAAGTAAACATCAAGATTAGTCCTTGAGATAACGGGGCGAGGCACGATTTTTCGCATACCCATTGCACGATTTTGAAGATCCCCGGGATCGAGACGAAATATCGCGGGTTGATGTTCAGTCCCTCCGTCGATATTACTTCGCTGATCCGCTGCGGTTGCGGTGCTGCCGCGTTATTTTTCGTTTGCGCCTGTTCCGCCATTTCGGTATACCCAGCTCGGCCGTAGATACAAGTACACACTGACTCGCGACAGCGAGTGTTTTGTGGCCTTGATCGTTTATTGGCCGACCATTTCACGACCCAAGGCGTTTGATATTTTAATGTTTTATTAAAGTTGTGTCATTGGTTGTTTTATGTTTTATTTGCCTCCGGGTAGATGCATTCAATGACCTTTCGTCCTCTCCATACAACTCCATGCTAAATTCAGCATACCGACACCTGTTGTTGGTTTTGGAAATTATTTTTTTGATTTTTATTTTATTTGTTTTTGTTTATTTTTATTTGTTTGTCAAATAAAAGATTTTGTTGGATGAAAATATTTTTGTTTGTTTTTTTAAAGAAAAAAATTATAAAACCACATGTTGATTTGACTTTTGAAATTTCGCGAGCTCAAGGCCCAACAAGCTAGACTTGCGTCACGTGAGATCCCGTGAAATCCCATCCGTAACGAGATCCGTTTGAGGAAGGAGTGGCCACCTTTTTTGGATTTTGACCATAGTTTTCCGATTCCGCATCAGCATTTCCTTATCAGGTCCAATTTTGCCGCCGATTATACACGTAACCAGGTAATTAACAACTCATTTTTATCGATTCCAACCCATCCACCCGCACAAATCGCAACATACGGGTTTTTTCCCCCGCAATTTAAAACACTTAAAACCGCTCGTGTCACACCTCCCGAATCGCACCTAAACCGATTTAAAATTCAAAATTAACCAATCAATTAACCACAATCCCACTCGGAAAACAATACCCAACCGAAACAATTTGAAACGTGGAGAAAAACGAACATTGATTGGGCGTAGCCGCTCGAATCCCTTCGTAACGACGCCGACCCAGATGTGCTAAGTTAGGTTATCTTCAAACTGCCAGCACCAGGTCACTGGCCAAAAACCTAGAAAAATAATAGAAAAAAATATTTTAACCCCAAAAACACACAGAAAACAGTCAGAAAAGTAAATTCCCCTTCATTATCCACAATAAAAATATATATTTTGAGTGTTTTTGGTGATTTTTTGGTGTTTTTTGGTGTTTTTGGGGTATTGCCTTCTAGATGTACTTTAAGTATTGTTGTTGGTCATGCATGAAGTGCCTTAAATAAATACTAGGTTTTGATTGTGGTTGAATTTTGATGATTTTTTGGTAATTTAATTTGGTTTCTTTGATTTATTGATTTTTTTTGTTTCTTTCTTAGGAGTAATGGCAACGACGGGCAATTTTCCAAGTAGCCACACAACTACAACAACGACAACATCGACTCGTGTTGTAATTGCACCGTGTCGCTTTGATCCGTCTTACATCTACACGATCCCAGGAATCCTTAAACTTGTAGTGATTGTAAGTTATTCGGCGGTGTGAGAAAAAAATTCCACTTGGTTGTTGGTATGTCCAATAAGTACCGGTACATGGTTTGGTTTTATGGCTGGAGAAGGATGGGAGGCGCTTGCAGATGGTGCATCTGCGTTCCGGCTGCGGTGAGTAGGCACCGGCCTATGGGCCCCACGCCTTTTAGGGGCCCGCGACAAGGGTTCAAAATAATATTGAATTTGATTTTGAAAGAGAAGTTTGCCGGTTTGGGTAAAACAGTGCCAGCATCGCAATCGTAGAATAATTTGCGAAAATATCAATGTTTGTTTTGTTTAATAAAATTGGTTTATCAAGATTTTGTTGTTCGAAACGTATTAGGATATAAT
>JAQIXU010000588.1:0-29108 GCA_034701245.1 Strigamia transsilvanica | reverse complement strand
ATCTTATTGGTTGTAAGTTAGTAGCAGAATGAATTAAATGAATTGCAAATTCAACAAAGTTTTTGGTTTGTCAATAAGGTACTGGTACCTCCATCTATGAATTAAATCATACAATTTAAAAATAAATTAAAATACTTGCCAGAGTTTTTAATTTGATTTATTTTATCTCTAAAACTACTATTTTTAAATCACTTTACATAACCAGAGATGTTTCTTCGAAATAAATAGAGATACAGTAACTCAACAATTTAAGCTCAATTTCCTTAGTGACTTAAACGTTGGTTATCTTTTCATTTTTAATTTATGCTGGAAAAATAAACTCACGACCACACGTATTGTAAATATAGTATTATTCTGCAAGTTTCTATCTACATTTTTACAAATATTTATAATGTTTTATTCACTTCAACAACATTTGTTATTGTACTGATTTCTTTCTTCTCTTCATAATTATACTTACCATATTGTACATTGAAATGTGTCAATTTCATTTTGTTTTCTTTGTTTTTCGTTCATAAAAAAATGAGCAATGATTTTGGCACTAAAAACACGTTATTATCTCGTCGGTCTCACATCACATCACAGTTTCAGTTGATTTGTTACAAATGTCATGAAAAGTTGTCAGTTCTATAGGCAGTGGCAGTTTATGGCATTTTAATGGAACGTTAGAAATGTCATCACTAACTGAAAACCTAATTGAAGGTCCTTCAAGAGCTCGTAATCTCTGTCTTGATTTTCTGAAATAGATAAAAAGTACCATAACCAAAATTCTAGCATTGAGATTTGGGAATGTATTTGCTTACCGTTTAATTACATATAAAATGATTATTACTAAAATAAATAAGACCAAAATGGATGCAACGGTTCCAACAATCCCAATCATGAAAACAGTGGAATCAGACTCTAAAATAATAATAAAAATTGCAATTAATACTTGTATAGAACTAATCAGCCAGACTCGGCGCCAAATCGAGTGAAGCTAGGAGGTAGATCTTTTATTATGCTAAAAAGAATCCAAAAGCGTACCCACAATGAAAATATCCATCATTTTAGGCTACCAACGACGTTTCAGATGCAAATATGCAGTTTTTGAGGTCAAAAAATAGCATTTTATGTGCAAAAATGATTTTTCCTTTCCAAAAATAGCATTTTATGTGCAAAAATGATTTTTCCTTTCCAAAAATAGCATTTTATGTGCAAAAATAATTTTTTTTCTACCCAAAAATAGCATTTCATGTGCAAAAATGCTTTTAGTTGCAAAAAAAAAACAATTTTAGACCAAAATCTTGCAAATTTAGGGAATTAAGTGATTATTTTGATGTAAAATTACATTTTGTACTCCAAAAAATGATATTTTCCCACAAAAATTACACTTTTTGCGAAAATCACATGACAAAGTGCATTTTCCACCAGGCTTGAGACCACTCAAAGTGCGAGGTCAGAATTCGCCCCTTTGATGACGGCACCTGCTCTCCAATCCAGTTGATATTGCCCTTTCACTTCACCTTTTTCAGTGATATGTCCAAACTCTTGATCCTCCCCATTTTCATCAAGTTTATCGTCAGGATACCCATGGAAATGATAAGGATTATCATCTATTTTTTAATTCCAAAGAAAAGAAAAAAAAAAAAAAAAAAAAAAAAAAAAATCATTTATTAATTAAAACTTAATTGATTTAAACAAAATGAAATTTACTTTTCAAAAACCGATTACTTGAGTTTGTATATTGCTGATCACTGGCATCTGTGTTCAGAGAACCGGACGTTCTGCGTGGCAGTTGCGTGACAGCTTCTATCCACACTGCTTCGCCATAACCAGCACTCGTGTGCGCTTCAACTGATATTTTGTATCTCATTTCCGGTATCAAGTTGCGCAATCGCAAATCATGTTTGTCGCTAGACATTTGAATGCTCTGCCTAAACTCTACTTGACTGTCATTGGAAATGACTTCCATTACAGTGTAATTCACCTGTTTTAATAACCAGAAACAATTTTTTCAATTATGAATGACTTATCCCATCATAAATGCTTACCCTATAATGTAAAATCGCGCCCTCTGATATCAAAGGAGCTCCCCACCTGATCCAGAGTGTCTCCAAGTCTATGTTTTTGTACCGAATATATAAAGGTGGACCAGGAACTAGAAGTAAAGTAAGAAATCAGAGTATCAAGATGTGGGATATTGTGTGATCATTAAAAAAATAAACACTGAGAGACAATCGGGGCCGGATTCATGTATAAGCAGAATAAGCAGTTGCTTAGGGGCCCCCACCCATCGGGGGCCCTGGAAAAAAAATCCCATAATTTCCCACGAAAAGATGTCGATTACTTTAGATTTTATTTGGCAAAATTACAAGACTTTGCTCCCGACATAACGCTTATTTTTATTATACGGTATATAAAGAAATAACAATGAGTGTATTATGAGATTTTTTTAAATAAAACTTTTGGGAAGGGGGCCCAAAAAGATTTTGTGCTTAGGGGCCCCGCAATATCTAAATCCGGCCCTGGAGACATTAAAAATAATTGATAACTACGGTACTATTACAGTGTGATTTTTAATATTTCCATTTATTTCATTAGAAAAATTTGCTTTGAGCGAAAATGTGTGTTGCAGTGAAGTAGCCCCGCGCTACTGTGAGCCAGTGCTTCACAAATAGATGGTCCGCGGACCGGTGCCAGTAAAAAATAATAGTTTTAAATAGAATTAAACTAATGTGCCGCGAGAAACTAATTTTGTGTGTTGCAGAACTGCTTGAGTAATGATTATTGCCGCGGATCTCGTCATTAAAAGCGGGTTTAATCGAAAATAAATTCTGCGTATTATTTATGGTCAGAGATGACAAAGAGGAGACCATTGGACTCATTTGTCATGCAGGGAAAAACAACTGATGACTATGAAAATGACAGTGATTTAAGTCAAGCACCATCAACATCAAACCGATTTCATTCGCCACAATTTGATTTATTATAAACTTAAAAAACAATCCAAACTGTATAAAAAATACCGGTCCGCCACATTACGTAATTTGAGAAGCACTGCCGTAAGCAACCGAACACAGTGGAGTCCTGGCTTCACTGCATTGCTGGCAAGTGGTGCCGTCAACGGCAGTTGCCACATTGGTTGGGACGAGAGATCACGCGAGTTCAAATGGAAAATAAAACGCAGAAATTAAAAAACAAAACAAAACACTCGACAAAATAATCTCATCCATCACAGATAAACACGTGATCCGTTTACTTCCTAATATTCCACCTGCAGAAGGCGCTCTAGGTATTTCCAACAAAATTTTTGACTTAATTGGTTATTTGTTGCACTGTATTTCACAAGGGAGCCAAAAGACAATGGCACCGTGCCATGCCCGTCATTCCTCATACATTCAGTGACAGTCACAGGTCCCCCGCTCGCTGGACGGGTGCTCTACCAATTAAGTTACTCAGGACTCCAACAGAATCAGACATTGCCATCTTGATTTGCGAAATAACTTACTCACTGTTTTCAACCGTTTCGATGGAAAGATGTTCGCTCGGATCGCTCAACGTCTTCACATCGGTGTTTTTAGCCGTCACCTAAAAATCAAAACTGTCGAAATAAAGCCACTTCATTGCTAAACTCAAAATAAAAATACCCATAAACTGTATGTCGTGTTGGGTGTCAGATTACTCCATGTGAAACAATGTAAGCCGCGCCTTAACGGGTGAGAACACAGAGATGGTTGAGTACCAACACGGGCATCGCATGGCGGGTTCAAAAAACCAGGACACGGATCTATAAAGACGTGAAAGAACTCTGGTTCGCCATGTGGTGGGTAAGGTGGAGCCCAGAGGAAAGAGATCGAGGTCCATGTTTTCCCATAAAGAGTGAGGTTAGCAGGTGGAGGTGGAACTATTAAAATAATATAGAAAAGAATAATTGAATTCATGTTGGCGTTTATCGCTACTTTGTATGCTAGAGAAGGACTGAAATATTGCTGGGGTAGCACTGGCATAGTGCCAGAAAAGTGATTCAATTGTTGCATTGCGGTATGCTTCAATATCCTCATAGTTTATGACCAAATACCTATTGGAGTTTCTTTGTGCTTGGTGGAAGAGTATTGGAAATCCAATGCTTAAATTGAGCCCCCAGATCTAGTTTCACTCTAATAACAATGTTACCGTAAATTCTCTTGTTGTGCACCCGCGCACTATCAGCAAAATGAACTTTTCCCCCACGTGTTGTCTAATGGAGACCCGCACATTAACGGATAAGCTAATTTCACGGTGTGCTAAACAATAACATTTGGAGTGCATCGAAGGGTTTTTACTTAATTACTTTCCAGCCAGATAATTCCAAAATGCAAAATGTCATCAAAATTCTGATGCTACATTTGATTATAAAGTGTGGGGTGTTCTTTTCAATAATAGCATCAAAACTTACACGTCTGGCGATTGCAACAATGCGATCGATCCGCTATCTCCAAAACAATATGTCATAGACAAAAACCTCCAATTAGAAAGTTGCAGAGCATCATTTGTTTAGTTTTGGTAGGTGGTTTTATTTCTTTTACATATTGGGGTGTTTGCAAAAATTAGATGTGAAAAGTAGTTAAAATTACTTTAAATAGCATTATTGCTTTTACTTTCCCCCTCCCTAACATTATAATTGTCCCACAGCTGTATTGCAGGAAAGCAGTCCTAAAAAACCGTTTCTTCGATTTGTCAACGAAACGATTGGCGATAAAGTGATTACGTAAATTTTTTAATTTCCCCCGCATCTAAATAGAGACCTGTGGTCTAATGGGAGCCTATGCGTAATGAGAGGATTTACGGTATATGATAATTTTGATTATAATTAAAGAGTACACTCAACCCTTGCTATAAGGCCGCTCTTTATACGGCTTTTTGCCATAACGACCCTGTGCCATTATGGCTAAATTTTGATTTACGGCCTAACATTTCCGATATACGGCCTAACATTTTCAATACACGGCCAAAAAGTCGAGAAATTCCATAACGAATCAGGGCAAACGACCCCTGATTCGTTATACGGCATTTCGCTTTACAGCCAACTTTTCCGGAACCTATCTAGGCCGTAATGCGAGGGTTGAGTGTAATTTTATTAGCATTTGACCGATGATATAATTTTCCAATTCTGCTATTTTTGAAAAGCCATTATTTCTAACACGGGGCAGTTAATTTGATTGATTAAAGAACTTTACTGAAATAAATTTTTTTAAGTCCCCTCTACTCATTTAAAATCTATATTTTTAAAGATTAAATTACAAAAATTAATTTACCACTTGCTTTTGTTCTGGCAGTAATATTGCTACTCATTTGGCTGAAACCGATCGATGTTCCAGAATAAACCATAAGAAAATAGTTACTATATGGCTTTAAAAGTTTGATCCAAATTAGACCATCAGCTGTAAGGTTTCCTTCAACACTAAAAAAAAATATTTAAAAAAAAAATTGATAATCTAAAGATAATAATAATAATACATTTTTTTTTTTTACTTTGTAGTTTTGTGTTCAACGATATATCTATTTTCCCCATCTTTAACCCAGGCATCCAAACCTTCCAAAACACACATGTAAGCGATAAGTTGGCCATTGATTTCTTCACAATGCGGAGCACTCCATATAAAGCCAAGCTCAGTTTCATAGCTGTACCACACTCGTAAATTGTGAGGTGAGACTGTTGGAACTATAAAGAATAGGCATAAAAGTATTTCAATTTAAAACCACAAAAAATAATATCACATATGTTTTTATTCACAAAAATTTATGATTTTTATTTTAGTTTTATAAATGCATGTTGAATCCAATCACAGTGTAACACAGACATTGGAACCAATCCAAATATATAAAAAAAAAATTGCTTGCTAGCAAAAGATCATTCTGAAAAGATCTTTGGAACAGTCAGCCAAGTTTTTTTTGTTGGTTGATCAGTAATGCATTTAAAAGTGCATTTAAAAATGATCTCAGTGTGACATGTTTTTGGTAATATTTGCTATTCCAGAATTGTTAATTGCATTATTTTTTCTTGCACTTTATTAGTATTGTATTCATCATCATTTATCTGAAGTTTCTGGATGATATAATGCACGAAATACAAAATTTTGATGAAAACCTGCACACAAACTAATGCATAAGTTGTCCCATTTGCCCCACCACCAATTGCAGCATTGTTGTGATCACGTGATTGTATCACATGACCTCATTTTTCAAAATGTCTGTCAGTTTCACAAAAGTGAAATAATCTGACATGAATTCATTTAGAGAAAATTCATGGTCCACTTCCCACCGCCAAGTTTCTGGTCGAAAAAAATCGAAGAACCATGCATTCTCTCTAAAGTATAAAATGCAGTTTCTGCATTTGAAGAATCTAACGTAGTACATTCAACCCTCGCTATACGGCCGCTCTTTATACGGCTTTTCGCCATAACGGCCTTGTGCCATTATGGCTAAATTTTGATCTACGGCCTAACATTTTCGATATACGGCCAAAAAGTCGGAAAATTTCACTTTACAGCCAACTTTTCCGGAACCTATCTAAGCCGTAAAGCGAGAGTTGAGTGTATTACAAACACAAGGTCAATGTGTAGTTTAAGTGGCTATGTTCTTTGCGAACGTCGATTTGGTTGATTAAGAGCGTTTCAATTCGTGATTCTGTTGGAGTCCTGTGTAGCTTAATTGGTAGATCACCCGTCCGGCAAATGGCAAACATTAGAGAGCCTCCAACTTTCAGTTCAACTCCCAGCGTGGGAGACCGAGCCAACCAGAAATTTGGAGGCGGGAAGTAGACCATGAGCATTCTCTAAATACAAAATAAAGTTCGTGCATTTGAAGAATCGAAACACACGCATTCCTAATTACACATGATTTTATATTCTGTTTTAGCTTCGCCGAAATTAAGACGATGCTTAGTTTCAATCCACATTTTAGAGTACGTAGCAAATACCGTAAATGCTCCGATAGAACACCCGCGCTCTATTGACAAAATCTGGATTTCCCTCCCACGATTTAGATATTGAATTCAACCGTTTTGATCAATTTAAGCATTTATTTTAGTGTTTTTGATCAACCTAGGCAGTTATTTTAGTTATTTACATGTTGAATTTAGTTAGTTTGGTCAATTTAGATGTTGAGTTCAGTCGTTTTGGCGGATCTAGGTTTTTCGGGACCTAGGACTTATTGAAGTCCAATGAGACCCCATTTTTTACTATACGACAAGTGCTCATTGTTAATGAAAAAGTATTAAGAATTTATGATAATACAGTGGAACCTCGCATAATTCGTTCCGGAGTGTTACTCGTATTGTGAAACACTCGTTAAGTGAAACAGGGGCACTCCCCCTATAGGGGAACTCCCCTAATAGGGGAGTGCTGCATCAGTCTGTGTTTAGAACGTCACTCGCTATGCGAAACTTAAGCGAGTAATTTTTTTTTTTTACAATTTTTATTGCTCGTTGTGCGAATTACTCGTTTTGCGAGGTGCTCGTTATGCGAGGTTCCACTGTAATTCAATTTTTGTGAGGCCTATTAGTCCCTATGTAGATTCGCCCCTGCGTAAAGGAAACCACGTTGTTTTGGAATCCCACGTTCAATGAGAGCATTTACAGTAATCCCTTATTTCCAGCGGCATACCAACATATTTCATTTTTATTAGTCAGCTAGCTTAAAGAGTGTATTACCATTTGGTAACGTGACAATGACTTTTGAAGTGAGTTGCCCCGGTACCACGGTCCATGGTGTAACGGAAACATTGTAGCGCGTGTAGGGTTTCAATCCAGACAACTTAATAGTTAATCCGGTAGCGTTAGCGTGGAAGATTGTCACTTCTTTTCTTGTTGTTGCAAGGGTAGATGATAAATTCAGGTGTTTGCAAGATAAAATCTCAACTAAATCCACTTTAATTTCATAATGTGCTATTAAGCCGTTTACTGTGCTTGGCTCTTCCCATAGCATTTCAAATGATGTTGATAGAACTTCAACTGACTGCAGTGAAGTCACAGGACCAGGAGCTGAAACAAAAAGAAATTTCTATATTTATTAAAGTCCAACAAGTTATTAGCTTCATTTTCACAGTAAAGTGATGTGGAATTCCAAGTGGGTGCTTTAATTTGGTGGACATGACACATAAAGGGCATTTATAATTTACTTAACCATTAATTTTTGATTAAATCACAAGTCCAGGCTCAAACCTTGTAAACAAAACTGATATACTGCGAACTCGTAACCCCACTAACAGAATTCAATTTCTTCTACATTTGAAAAATCGAGAAAATATTTTAATTTTTGTGGTTTGTGTGGTTTTTGTGTTGTAGTTGGAAATGTAAGTGCAGATGTTATCATGTGTGGGATAATATAATTTATTGTGATCATTTTAGTCGACTAATATAGAAGCAATTACAGTGCAGGATTAGTGACAAATTGTCTAATAAACATCGAATTAACTGGTAATATCCTCCGAGCGTGATAATACCATACTAGTCCAAAGTTGCTTTGAAGTTAGAACATCCTAAAATCAATACCAGAGCAAGAATTTCACAAGGTCGGAGGCGTTATTTTGCGAGATTTGGATGCGAGAATACAGTGAGGTCAAAAAGTAAGTTAACACACACATCATGTTAAATCCCATCGTTGTATCTCAGGGAAAAAAGGCAGGAATTCAATGAAATTTTAACTGAGAATTTGTCCAACATCCTGCTTTATTCACCTAAACTTTCATAAGAATCTATCCATTAGTTCTAGAGAAAAAAATTATTTTGTAAGTGACATCAAAAATTAAAAGGCAAAAAGTAAGTTAACAAATCCTGTTAACTGTTGAATAACTTTACAACATCATCAGCAAATACTTTGTTGGTCCCTCTTTAGCTTGAAATACTGCTTTCAATCCTTCAGGCATACTTTCAAGCAATTTCAGGAGCTCTGTCTGAATATTTTACTCCAAACATCTAGAAGTGCTAATTTGAACTGTTGGAGATTTTTTTTCAATTTTAGCGGGGTGTTTTGGTTCATAAATGTTCAATTGGACTAAAGTTAGCTGACTAGAAAGGCCACTGAGCAGTCTGACTTTTTAAGCGAAATATTCTTTCCCAAATTTAATTGTTTGTTTTGGATCATTTTTGCTGTTTGATCAATCAAAGCTAATAGTTATTTTTATTCAAAATGGTTTCTTTTCAAAATGTCCCTTTAATCATGGTGATCCATTATTCCATCGATGAATTGGAGATTTCCAGACATTTCACTTCCAAAACATCTCCTAACAAATTTTAGATGAATAAAGCAGGATGTTGGACAAATTCTCAGTAAAAATTTCATCAAACTCCTGCCTTTTCCCCCTGAGATACAATGATGGGAATCAACATGATGTGTGTGTTAACTTACTTTTTGACTTCACTGTAGATGTAACTTAAGGTTGCAATAAAGCGCTAGGTTTTGCAATAATGGAGCACAAGATTCAGCAATAATGCGCGAGATTTTGCAAGCTTTTGCAGAATATTTTTGAGAGTGGTTGCCAACAGGCGGCCCGCGATGCCTTTTCTTGGGCCTGTGACGCGTTGTGGAAAAGTACTCTTCTGTAGTAAAGTTTATGTTTTTAAGTTTTGTCTTTCGTTTTTCCTACCGCAGCCAATTATGATGCGGCCTGCCACTAGACTCGTGGATGAAATTGTGGTCCTCGGACACTTTTTAGTTGGAAACCCCTGCCCTAAAAAGATGTGAGTGACATATCTCTGGCCACAATTGGCCAGAATAGTCACATGACTTGTGGCGACCCCAGTGATGTCAATCACTAAAGAGGAATTCTCGAGTAGTGACCACACGAAACCCACACCAACCAGATAACATGCAAAAAATAGCCAACAAAAACGAAGAAAACAAGCATACCATCTTGTCCCGTTTTCGATTTGATTTCTGCAGACCAATTGCTAGCACCAGCCAAGTTTTCCGACCTCAACTGAAATATCCAGAGCGTAAACGGCGGCGATTCGATCGTGTATTGCGGCTCAGTGAGATCCGTGACCCGTCGCCAACCGTCCTCGCCTTTCCTCCGATATCGGATCGTGTAGGTGATTTCACGGCATCTCCACGACATCAAAGGTGGAACCTGGTTACAGGAAACTGTTGCAGTAAATACCATTACTTCATTTGATGTTAGAAATTATGAAAGAAACAAATCAAATAAAATTAAAATTAAATAAATAATTGCTCAGAACTTACTTTCCAGCTGATTACTAACTGATGTGGATGAGAGTTGTCAGTTTTCAAACCACGGGGGAAATCCAAAGGACCTAGAAATCAATTAATTCAATAGGAAACAAGACTACCTTTAAAGTGGCATAGCAATTTCGGTTACATACTTTCACAAACAGTGCTGAAATTGGCAATTGGGGCATTGTCTTTGGCCATGATGCCACTCTGGTCTACTACTACTACTCGAACTTGGTAATCAGTTTCTGGATTCAGAGGTTTTAAAGTGAAATTAAAAGATTTGTGTAATGTGTGTCCTGGGAAAGACTCTTGTTTCCAATCTGTTTTGCCTCTTTCCTGTGTAATATTGGCAAAAACTGGCTTTAGATATCAATTTATTGTGTTGCAATGAAGCATAGGTGCGTTTAATTCTGGAAGGATGCCATAAGTGGCTTATTCTCTTCGGTATTGAACGCACCTAATGTCAACACACTTACTCTGTACTGAATGTAATATGCAACAGCATGACCATCTCCAGGATCAGCTGCAGGATCCCAAGCCACCCAGGCTATGGATAATGATTCTGAACTCGCTTCTAGCAATGTCGGTGGTACTCGAAGACGTGGAAGAGCTAAATACGCATTTAATTTGTTTTATACTTTATAAAAATGCAACTAAATTCGCTAACTTATTGTACAACGAGGTCCTTTCCATCCTGGCTCGCATCCTCGTGAACACACACCTGAAAACCGGTCGCAGGGAGAACCACCTGAACAGCTTCCACAAACCTGATTGCAACCTGCACCGTAATGCCCTGGTTGGCAATCTAAAAAAGAAATAAAATTTATTTCTATCATTCAAAAAGTCATGTTTTTGGTGTTTGTGTTTTGCTCTTTGTGATGGTCCAAAGTTGTCGCGTATTGTGATTGCAAGCTGATTCATTATTACTTATTCAAGTGTTTGTTCGTCTCCCACTGTATAGAAAATGCACTTAGTTGATTAGTTCCCCATTGTCTGAAGAATTGGGTATTTTGGAGCTTTTATTATTAGATCTTAAGTGATTTGCAGTTGGCTTGACTTACTATGACTCCTTCTGAGCTTGTGTGCTTGTACTAAAAGCAAAATCGTATTTCTGTCTAAGGGAACTATCAATTTAAAAAATTGTTTCTTCTTTTGCTTATGGTGTTTACCGTATGTAAAACAAATTGAATTAAACTCATGGAGGGGTGACAAGCTTGCCTGACCAGCCAGCCTCATTGGAATGGACAATGCTGGGTGTGGTGAGTTGCCAAGCACGTTTGCTGAAATTAGTGTCTGCTTCACGACTTTTCTGCCTCTCTCACTGATCAGAGTGCACCCTTCGGCTCTCCCACATTTCCCTAAATCCCATCCCACTGGCCCATCGGCCAGTGATGTCGCAGTGACCCGCATAAGTTCAATGCAAGCTGTCATTAGCCAGAATCCTTAGAACTTGCAGTGTAAAATGACCTAATTTTTCAGATTTAATATTGTTTATTTATTTCCTATGTATGCAACAAGCTTGACAACCACCATTTAAAGCGCATGCGCAGAAAGTGATGCGCTGTTTGAATTTAAACTTTAGATTCGATCATCTCTGTTATTCGCATAATCCGACTCGCTATACCCTACGACTTCGATATCCTGCCGGTCGATAACCAGTGTTACACGCGTTACTTGAATTTGGTAACGCGTTACCGTTACCGTTAGTCGGCCAAAAAAGTAACTAGTTACCGACCGTTATCGCTACTTTTCGGTTGGTTTAGGTACGTTACCGTTACGTTATCGTTACTTTTCCGTTACGTTACCGTTACTTTTCCGTTACATTAAACGCGACATATAGGACTAATACGCTGTGTTATCGACGATAACACAGCGTATTAGTCCTATATGTCGCGTTAAGTAAAATTCCACGATAAATCACATTGATAAAAATCTGAGCTTCTTAATTGCTATTTAATAGCTTCCCCCAACCTATTTATTATCCAGCAAGCGAACATGAAAATGCAAAAGGAAAAAGCAGGACAGCAATCAATACAGGTGTGTGCAATAAATACAGGCTTGGTTAAGTTTGTGTGGAAAAGTAGAGCAGTAATTGCCTGTAGCGTTCACCTGTCACTTGACGTGAATATTCCCCAGGTTGGTAATTGAATAAAACTCACATGAATTGCAGTTGAGGCCTGCGAAACCAGCTGCACAAGTGCAGCCAAAGGGGTCTGGCAAACACAGCAAGGCTCCCGCACAGCCGTCGGCCAAATCTTTATCGGAACAGCGCGCAGTGCAGTTACGTCCGAACCGATTAAAGTCACATGCTGGAAATGAACCAAAATTAGAAATGGAAATTCAACTTTTAAGCGATTATGGTTACAAACATTTTTCACACGCCAGGCCGTAAAACCCAGGGGGACACACACACTCGCCGGTCATGTCGTGGCAAATCCCGCCGTTTAGACAAACCGGACAGCGCTGGCTGCACGTGGGTCCGAATTTGTTCTCAGGACAGGCTGCAAAGTTGTTGGTATTTTTTAATTTGAATTTGTGCAAAGTTAGAAAAATAAATTTTAATAAAAGGATTGAGATTTGGGCATTTCGGGTAATAAATCACGTGATTTTGCTTAATGATGGTTTTCTAAGGGTAAAACCTGCATGGTACCGCCCATCAAGGCTTGGATGTGGAGTTGTCACCAAATCAGGTTTGGCAGTGAAGTGAACAATTGTCTCGTTGGCTGCCCCCGATTTGCTCGTCTAATTTTCAATTAAGTGATTTATTTCCTACAAATATTTCTATGGGATCGATCAACCGTAAATGAGGTAGTTTTTCAAGGTTTTTTCCCTTCTTCTCCCATCTTCTCTACCCATTAGTTGAGTCGAAAAGTCATGTAAAAAATACACGTAAAAACATGTCTGCAATTTGAATTTTACATGTCAAATACAATTTTTATTTCAAATTACGCATGTCAAATATAGTTTCCATTTTACTTTAAACGTGCCAAATTCGAACTGCACACATGTCTACACACATCAGACATGTCTAAAATGTTAGCTTACGTGTCAATTACATAATTCCTAAATATTTACACATGTACAAACCACATTAAACGTGTCTAAAATTGATGTTTCACGTCAAATCCGAATCCCAAACAACAAAAACAACAAATCTACAGACTTTCAGCATTGGGCCCGCTACTCAAAAAAAGAAGTGGTGCTTTATTTGCACTACTTTATTGCTCATAGCAGCGTTACCACTTCTAAAAAAAATGTACCGAATAAGTAAAGCCAACCTGAATGGTATACAAAGAATGACATACAGTACATAACCATACGGTCTTGCGACTGTTCACGTTGCTTGCTCCACCCGAACTGGGGGACTCCACATCTGTGGAATGCAGTACAGCGTATTTGCAGTGTCCGCTACAGTAGCAGGCCCAACACCGCACACTTTTAAATGACTTTTCGAACTCCCACAGATCCCAACCACCATCAGCCATCACCAGAAGAAAACCAAAGCCCGTGCCAAGAAATTAAGTGAGCTTTCTATTCGGAATCAAAATTCTGACCTCGTACAATGAGCCGTAATAAGGCACTTCTATCAAGGCGTGCATCGTCGCTACTATACACGATGCTATAAACTCCCGCATGGCCCAACTGCACCTCTGGGATGACCAATTGATGACCGATACGAGTGGACAATATGTCTCCGTCCTTATACCACTGTATCACCGGATTGCCCGGCAGCGCAAACTGCGTGGAAACCGACAAAATCACGTTCTGGCTTCCGATGCTAACTGTTTGCGTGATGGTTTTGGGTACAAAATAAGCTGCGAATAAAACGACATTTCCATTGAAAAGTTGAAATTTAAATCGATTTTAATTTTTTTTAATGTTCCTACCATCTGTTCGCATGAGCACAGTTAAAACTTGAGACGTTAGTGAGTTTTTTAATGTACAGGAATAAGCTGCCGTTCGATTCCATTCCGTTGTGGGTAATAACTTCACCTCGAATCTGGGTCTAGGAACTGTATGCAAACAATTAAGTTGTTTTTATTTCTCGTGCGAAAATCAAATTAGGGGTTGGGGCATGGACGTGAACTCTTGGTCTCACCTTCAAGCATCGATTCCCCGAGTAATTGCCGTGTTGAGTTTGCGTGAAAACCACATGTCAATTGGAAATCCTTTTCTTGTGCATCTTGATGGCATTCGATAATGGCTGTGTCCGTACTGGTGTACAGCACCGGTCTTGTTAAAATGGTTAAATCGACCATTTTCTCTGCAAAATTGTTTTTTTTTTTAATTTTTATCCTCATAACATAACGTATGATAAATGTATTGTAAAAGTATGTTGTGCAAATGCATTGTCAAAATACATTTTCAATTGTATTATGAAATGCACCATTTAATGCACGAATAATATAATTGAATTTCGCGAAAAGTGATATATTTTCGAGTGTGTTAATTAAGCAAATGTGAAAATATATTGTAAAATATATTTTTGAACCATATTGTCCTAATCAAGGTTTGTGTAATTAATTTTAATTATTAATTTTTCAACTTGTTTATGAGACAATTTCACGGAACTGGCGTAATTCGAGATATCTTGTGTGGACATCCACATGACATACCGATATTGATGACCAATGGGGACACTAGGTGCTTTAAAGTTTATGCTTACTTGGATTTTTTTGGTGTTTCTATAAACAGCAAAAACAGACGACGACAACATGGATAACTATGAATGTTTGTACTTGAGGTGGATGCTTCACCTGCAAGCATTCAGTTCCACCCAAATCTAACTTGTGTGGCAGCCATTTTGAATTTACTTGTAAAACCATAACCAGACATAACCACTTCAAAAACCACTCTAGTTGTATTTTTGATACTGGTGTGTGTTGTTTTTGCTGTCTATTCTGTTTATAGACACACTAACAACATTAAAAACAGAAAATTTAAATGCACATACCGGAAACTTGTTTTGTGAATTTTTAGTACTCGTATTTAAAAATAATGGTTCTGGACAGTTTGTATTTATTTATCATTAACAACGATTTTACTGTTTTTACATATAAGGAATAAAAATCGATTACCTGCAATTCTGGGATTAGTGAAACGATAGCAACCATATTTGTAGCGAAGAACACCATAACTGGAAATAATGCAGAGCATAAACTTAATAATGTAAAAATAAAACATAAAAATTTACCAAAAGAAAAAATAATAATTTCTAGACAAAGCAATTAATTTCAGTTAGAAAATTTTATATTGAGGCAATGTTCCATTTACCACGTATTCCAGCTAAGTAAAAATTTGAATTTTACTTTTCTGGAAAACTAAATTCTACTTGTACGAGGTAGATTTTGGGCGTTTTGTACATTGCAAACTGCAATGTAAACACCCATTCATTGTTTTTCCAGAAAACATGACGTCATGTCATCGTTGTAACACAACACACGTTATTTGTGCATGGTGCATTGTGGATGATTAATGCACAGGTTTAATTCAGGTTTAAACACGCCATACGACGTCAGGTTTATTGGAAAACTAACGCTATGTAAACACATCTATTTTCCAGAAAAGCAAAATTTGGCCATGTAAACGTAGTAATTGATAAATATTGTGTTTTATATTAAATTAAAAAAGAGTTAGGGCTGATCCTTTCATACATGTTTAATCGAACAATTACTACTACAGTCGGACCTCGATAAGTCGAATCCCAAGGGACCGGGAAAAAAATTCGACTTAGGGAGTTTTCGAGTTATCGAGGTCGGCATAATAGGCGCGGGTTAACGGCTGAGGACTAACGAGCAATTCGACTTAGGGAGGTTTTCGACTTAGGGAGGTTCGACTTATCGAGGTCCGACTGTATTATTATTACTAATAATAATTTTTTTTATTTTCATATTTTTGTATTTATTTCAAAATCAAACAAATTTGCTAAATCAGATAAATGAAATGTGCAATGACGTTTTAAATCGATAAATTTGGCCAGTCGTGGAGAAAAGTATAAATAATTCCAAAATACTAGAAAGTGTATAAAAAGTCGTTGGAAGTGGCAAAATATAGTTGATTTTATATTACGTACCTCTCAGACCGAATGCTGTTCCTTATCGAACCGAGATAACTGAAAACGCCTGGGCTGCGCTGGATATGAACGATACGACTGGATTTGAGGTTCCACCAACCTAAACGACCGTCGTGCACTGCTGCTCGACAGATATTAGAATCCTGAAAATGTAATTGCAAACATATTTTACCATCTAACCAAAATTCAAATTTTATCTAACATCTGATAACTTAAAAAAATTTTTTTTTAAAAAAAAAATCGTTTTTTTTCAACAAAAATTTTACTACTTCTTTTCTTTCTTGCCGCAAAATCGTCTTAAAGACGACACATCCTGTTAAGAATAGGGCAAAGCTATTCGTTCGGAAACATGCCGCTACGGCGGCGCTAATGTCCTCGGAGTTGTTGTTTACTTTTGACTACAGTATTTTGCGCACATCATTAGAGCTGCTTTAAGTTTTTAGTTTTTGCATTATGGGCTCTAATTCTATCTGTATAATTGATAATTTATCGTTTAATGAGATGATGTTGAGAGAAGCGTAAACAACCACTTCTGTTCATTAGCGACACCATGGTGGCCAATTTCCGAACTAATGTACTTTTGGTCCCAAAATGCCATCTTAATATTCATAAAAACCAACATAGACACAACAACACAAACCACACAACTCTCCACAGTATTCAAGCCATCACCAGATAGGATTGCTCTAGCCCAAAAAATACTGCCGTTATAATTGTGCAACCCTGCTGCGACTAACCCGTTTGAAGAAATACATTATGTTTATCTTCTTTTCCTTTTTACATCTCTCATGATAAATATTTCCATTTTTCCATTTTGAGTGAAACCAATTTGTTTTCACACACATGGAAAGCAAAACTTTAAATGATATCTGAGCATCTCTCTCCCTCTCTGTGTTGAGTGAACTCAAAATAGCAATGACAGATATTATCAAACACGCCTTTTCTATTACTACAAAGCTGTAAAAGCCTGATGAATACGAGTATACAACACACCTAATGGGCCATTCAAACTTCTTACTGATTCTGACAAAGATTCTGGCTCTTTGCTCTTTAATGAAACCATTAGAAGTTTTTCATCCGAAACTAAGTCTATCAGTAGTCAGTAACAAAATGATTTAACCATTAGAGATGGTTCAACAAGACTTCAAAAAGAAGTCAAGAGACAGGATTACATGTGTGATTGGTTGGAATTTAAATAACTCCCATGGATCTCTCAAAATGCTGAATTTAAGTAGGATTTGGTGCCAGATCAGACATTTTATTTGATTCTTCAACAATTGATGTTGTATTGTCAACTGATGAGGGACTGTATGTTTATGTAAAAATAAAATTTTATTCACTGCCTATTTGAATTAGTGAATTATTACATTTTTTTTGCAGTGATCCTGTTCCCTTGTGAGTTTAAGACTCGTTTCTTTGAAGTATGTTTCAAAAAGAAGATAACATTTTCTCCAGACACCGGCAAACCATTTTGCACCAGGAGTAAAAAGACCATCAAATTGAAGATTGGAGATGATTTACTTTTTGTTGGGAAATTATTTCCGCCCCACAGAAGACAGTCTTTGTGCTTTTCTCTTTTATTGAGCAGAGTTACTCTCCTAATTGTATTTCCTCTTGAATCTGGAGATTTCAAGATATATATATTTTCAAGAATCAAGTATCATTCTTTTATTTTTCTGATTCCATCTGAACCCTGAAGTTAGAAACACAGAACAGGAAGTAGATAATCCATGTACGTAATGTAAATAATAAATGGTAAAAAAAAAAAAATCTATGTTTGGTGCATTTATAGATTTTGTTCATTCTTGGGCTCCATACCACCTCTCAAAGAACCTGGTCACATCTGTCGTTTCTTCCCACTTCGGCTTTACCCTTCTGTCCAAGAACGAAAGAGGATAAGAACAAGAAATGACGAGTAGGCAAAACCGACAAGAAAATGACCTGAGTCAATGGAAAGACGACCTATCTCTTGCTCCATCAAATAATGATTATTGCATACGTGGCACGAAGTGTAGGAGTTAACACCCAGCAATGGGAACACGACTTTACAATCTCAACATTGAAAGAACCATAAGCAGTATGAAAGATGTGGGCAGCTGGGCAGAGCTGGATCCAATTCTCCATGTTTCCAGTTGAATGATGAGATGAGCTGGACCCCTAGATAGCAATTTTGTAGCCTTCTTCCTTATATTTCACTTGCCTGAATCCATCTTCACCTCTCATCATTTCCAATTGTAAGTAGACGAGACCAAAAGTCATGAGGTTATGGTCCATTTCTTCCAAGAAATATTAGTTTGCACGTACTTTTTCTTCATACAGTAACCGGCTTTGAAAAAACACCGGAAAACCTCAGCGACTTGACCTCTGGTGTATTGCAAATCGGCAAATATCGTTATGCTGGAGTTTTACGGGGCAGAAATCTCCAATTGGAATAACTAATTAAATAAATAACCAATGACTACAAATTTCACCTGGCATAAAGTTTATCGTTACAACTACAGTATCAGATAGTTTTTCACCAAAGGCTTTTCGATCTTGCGATCATCTTCAAGGGTTTTCTCTATGTGACACAACATGTTGCTGTCATGACCAGCAAACAACCCAACTGCAATCGTTTGTCAATATATAATATTCTGTGACTCTAGTCTTGAATTATTTCTTGAGCTTGTGGTATGTCCAATCAATGGAAGTTTGTGATCTAGTAGTGTATAGGTTAAAAGATGATATTTTTATTGCATTTACATATGTGTAATGCATTTACAAGCAAGTAAAGTTTGGGTTGTGTGCAGCACCATTTTCACTGGTGACAATTTTGAAAACCAAAGGTGGCACGCACTGCTGGCACCACTTTATCTAGTTTGATCAACAGAGTGAACTTGAGACTGTAGGCATTTGTGCTGCTCTCACTCACTTTCAGATAAGAAAAAAAAGTGGGAACATCGCTTCACTGCTCGTGTTTCCTTAGTTTAAACTTGTGATGTGCCATTCATGCCCTAAAGTTTTTATAGCGATGGAAAAGTGCACCTTTGCACCAAAAAAGGCGTTCATCACAAGATGTTATTTTATCCCTACCTGCCCCTTTTATATTTTTAAAGCCAAATTAAAAGCTAAGTAGCAGTTGGTAACAGTTGTGTATACTGGATCACCTTGCTTAAGTGCAGTAATGGCTAACTTTCTTTTTTTGTATTTTTGCCGCGATGTTTAACCAACCATACGAAAAAAGGCCATGTAATATTATTGTATTAAATGTGAGTGACTTCTTAATTACATCATGGAACATAGGTGCAAAAATTCAGCTTTAAACTGATTGCCTGGAAAATTGTAGATTTTTACCATTACATTGGCGTTGAAAATGGATTTATACAACAGGAGGCCAATAATGTGTGACACCGCTATACAGCGCCGCAATATAGATCTACACACAGCTTAACATCATAAATATTTATTCGTAAATACAATGCATTTTTTTTTATAGATCCGGTGCTGGTACAATTTCAGGTACTGGCTCTACAACTTCTGGTTCCTCGACTTCTGGTTCCACGACTTTTGGTTCCTCGACTTCTGGTTCCACGACTTCTGGTTCTTCGACTTTTGGTTCCTCGACTTCTGGTTCCTCGACTTTTGGTTCCACGACTTCTGGTTCCACGACTTCTGGTTCCACGACTTCTGGTTCAACGACTTCTGGTTCAACGACTTCTGGTTCCACGACTTCTGGTTCCACAACTTCTGGTATCACGACTTCTGGTTCCACGACTTCTGGTTCCACGACTTCTGGTTCCACGACTTCTGGTTCCACGACTTCTGGTTCCACAACTTCTGGTTCAACAACTTCTGGTTCCACAACTTCTGGTTCCACTACTTCTGGTTCCACAACTTCTGGTTCGACCGGGGGTACTACGACTTCTGGTGCGGCCGTGGGTTCTATGATTCCTGGTACAATTGGTTCTTCTGTAGTTGGTGGTTTTGGAGTTGGTTTGTAAAACTCTACACAACATCCATCATTGTATGGAAAAAAGGGAAGTTTTGGACCGCTAGCACAACATTTGTATCCTTCAACACACTTGTTCTTGCCGTCAAGAGTGCAAAAATTAGGATGGCGAAAGAAACCAAACGTTGGGCAAGAAAGAAATACAAAGCTAGGGCACTTATCTCGAACTACCCCTGGTGGTTTAGTTTTTCCTATTCACAAGTCAAATAAGTTAAAATTAAGGATTGAAAGCCAAATTGAAAGTTACCTGAACCGAATAACGGACTGGAGTACCCAACCGCGACACACAAGGAAATGATAAGCAAAGTATTCATTATTCTAGCTCCGTCAAAGACCAGCACCAAAATGTGGACGACGACCAGAAATGCTTGATATTTATTGCAACACGCATGCTTAGGTAGAAAACAGCTGAATTGAATTGACACATGAAATGCAAACAACCATCACTTAAGATGTGCATTGCAATGTGTACTATAGTGTCATCGTTTATCTCACCTGTCAGAAAAAAACATATTGATTCAGTGAATTTGAACTGCAGCATTTTATTGCATCATGTGTGCAAATATTGAAACACCACTGTAAATGCAATGCCAAGTTCATGAGTATTATTTTCTACGTGTTTTTCAATTTAGCATTTATAAGTACAAAATTGGAAAAACAACTGGAATTCCCTGCAGGTCATTCATCCAAGAACTGACCAGGCCCAATGCTGTTTAGCTTCTGTGGAATGTTCTGATGGGAACAGGTGATCAGCATTCCAATTGTTTAGACATGTCTACAAGCTCAAGAATACCAGTTCAACTATCAAAAAAGAGTTGAAGTCTAAGGTCCACAGTGTGTTTTTTGTTAACATTAGGTGTCACTGTTTGCTGGAATGAGACTTGCTATTGCTGAACAAGCAGTCTAGCTACTGACTGCTGAGAATGTCAATTTGGTAAAAATTAATTCTGCATATTTTGCTAAAAATATCTGACTTTGTTGCACAATTATAAAGTATATCTGGAAAATAATTTGAAAGTGTTTGTTTGTCTTTTGTCATTGGATCACCTTGGAGTTAATGTTTTTCTAATTAAAAGTATCTGCAAAGTAATTTTTCACTTACAAATCTTTTCATTTCTTAAAATGCAAATGCAAAACATATTTTTATTTAGTTTAATTTATTTAAATAAACAATTTTTTATTTTTACTTTCTCCTTTTGAAATTTGAAATTCTTAAATTATATTATTGCCTTCAAGTGTTCCTGCAAGACAAAACAAATCCCAAAAATTATAGCCACGCCATTCAGAGCGTGTTAAACGAATAAATATGATGCCAAATTACAAAAACATTTCAAAAAAAAAAAAAAGTAATCCATTCACAACTGCAAAGACACATTTGCAGCTCCCAGCTCCCTCTTGTGACCTTTATTTTTATTTTTACCTTCAGTTGAGCTGTAAGTTATTGCAGGCACAATGCAATTGTTACCTTCACGCCATGAATATTTAATACCTTAATGAATAAAAGATGTAAATGCAAATCCATTACATAAGTCCTTCTTAAGTATATTTAGAAACAAAAAAAAGAGGAAATGGAAAAGAAAGACAGGTTGTCTAATTATGGTAAGCGTGTTTTATCAAAGTTCAAAAGCAATTTTGCCAGAGTAATTTCCAGAGTGTATGAAATGACAAAACCCAAAATCATTTCCATTTTTTCTCCGCCCACTACATGCATTTTCTCACTTACATTCCCTTCCGTTGACAGCACGCGTGTTATTATATTCCCTCATAACTTGAAACATTATTGACTGCTGTCTACACATGCAAATTGAATTAAATAACTGGAATTTCACGCATGGCAAATATTCGTGCCCGTTTTCTTTCGGCGTTTTGTAATTGCTCCGAAAATTGGAGTTGGTTGTCACATTTGCAGTGGATTGATTTTCATAGCGGGGACGACGGTATATTGATATTTTTTATTGATTTACATGTTTTGAAATTTTTTCCACGTTTTAGCATCTAATAGATGCATTTTTGCTGTTTTAAAATGCAATTTTCAAACAGATATGGTTTTGTCTCTATAAGAGATGGATTTTGGGTCAAAATAAAAAAAAAGACCTAATTTTGCTTTTGAAAAAACCATTTGTCACGATCTCCTTTTGAGATGTTGGATATGCGCTAGAGTGTAGCGCTTGCAGATTCCGGAAATTCTATAACTTGTATGACCTCAGTCAACGGTCGTTGGTCACACAGAAAGTCCGATTTGTCGTGAATCAACCAAAATTTGTAAATGTGGTTTGCTTGCCTAACCAATGTGTTTGTAGATTGTCCTATGTATGATTCCGACTGAAGGTGGACGATGCCATGGACATAATAAAAAAAAACCAAAAAAATTGAGCGCATCTTTACCTATTAATAATTGATCATTCCAAAAATAATTTGATCTAGAAAATGATGCGCGCTGAAAGATTTACATGGGCGGGGCTAGGAATGTTCTAAATTGCATGTCCGTGACACATTTTTATTCAGAAAGTAGTTTTGCCCATAAAAAGTTGTGTTCTTTTACTGTAGATGGGATCGCACTTTTACTGGCTTTAGGGTGCCTCAACTTAACCTAGTGCATAGGAGTCCCCTCAATTGCTTATTGATTCTAAAACAATCAGCCGTGATAGTGTAATGCACACCCCAGTTGAGCACTGGGAGCGTGTTTCGAGAACCTTCAAAATCCCCCTGGACAGTGAGTTTTTTAAATATATCAACAATTTAATAATTCAGCATAAAACAATATGTACAAAAAATGTGAGATAAAACTGTTCACACATAATAGATACTGTTCAAGACTTCTGCTGTTCCATATGCTGGTTCAGGATCCTCTGGTATTGGCACTTCATAGAAGACTCTTTTCTAGCTTTTCATCTCGGGCACAATACTTTAACACACAACACTTAGGCTAGGGCTCAGCACCCAAATTGCCTGATACTGCTCACACAAGCCTTGATGCAAAACTGTTCTGTCCTGTTTTCACTTTTCTGTCACATTGTCATTCGACCGGTGACTCAGTCATTCTTACAAGTAGTCATACTTGTTCATTGTTCTTTCCATAGCGCATCATTTCCATATCATGTTCGCACTTGTTTTCATATGACACTTTATAATATAATATATAATTAGAATATAATTTAGACACAGATTCATGCATCACAACAGACCGGTGGCCATTTGGTTAATAGATCAATAAAACTGTGTTCAAAATTATTATTCTAGTGCTAAATTATAAAGAGAGATCCATTTCAGTTGAACTGACTAGATAAATACAAAAAAGAAATGATAATAGTAATGTTTCACTTAGGCATTCATATGTCTTCTACGGTGTATGCAATATTTTCTCGCATTCATCTAGCAATGCATCAAGTGTAAATGAAAACCCACAAAAGCAATCTTCCACCATGCACTTCGAAATTGCTCTTGTTGAATTTGAAAAAGAACACTTATTTTGTTATCTCGTTTTTGAAAGAAGAAAAACACCCTACTGGGATGAAGCCTAATCCCAAAGCACTTTGTAGACAAGTTGCAACATCAACAAAAAAATACAAAGTAAGGTATAAAATAAACGAAGACAAGAGTACATCAAAAAAAAAATTGTAATATAGAAAAGAAAATTAGACTGATTCCTTCCCCCTCCAAAAAAAGAAAAAGAAAAAAGAAAAACCTACTTCTTGCCTTATCTGTCTCACAATTTCTAATCCAATTTACAGATTCAATCACCAGCTAAACAAATAAAAAAAGGGAAAAGAAAAAAATCCATTTGACCAATTTTCAAAGCAGAAAATAAAAGTCACAATTAGATTAATGAAACCAAGTTGCCACAAAGTAGGGTCATTGGGCATTAGTCAGTAAATTGAGCGAATAAAAATCGAAAGCCCTTAAGAGTAAATTGATGAGCACTGTAATGTGGTCAGAGGCTACTTAGTTAAGATATTAATTTTAAACAGGTTTTTGGAATTAACAAACCATGTGATCTGCCTTAGAATGGTGTAAAGTTTGCAATTTATTTTCTTAAGGAAGTTAAGCCGCTCCGATAATGTTTATTCCATAAATTAATGAGTCTAGCATTAAGGAGATAAGGGCAGATACAGCAGTGCACAGCAGCAATAACTGAAGGGTATGCAGGGCTGTCTACAAACTAGATCTCGCCCAGAGGCAAACAATGAACTTTTCCCCCGCGCTTTATTAAAAGCCCGCGGTCTAATGGAGACCGGCGCATTAACTGATACGCCAATTTCACAGCACGCTAACAACAACAACATCTGGAGTGAAGTGAAAGGTTTAACTTTGAGTAAATATTGTTTTAATTTAGTTTCATCACCTTCAGAAACTAAAGCAATAGTACTTGTGAAATGCATTCTTTTGTGCACCTGGAAAACTAAAATTTTGCACATGCGTAGAATGATTGTTGTGACCCTAGAGGTCATAAGAAGTTTTTCTAAATTATTATTTCATAATTTTGTATGATTTGTACCATGAATAAATATTGTTTATTCCATTTAAATACTTTGTGTTTATTTGATGTGGAATGTATAAAGAGTGTACATTGCCCCCTTTTCTTAATCCCCTCATTAAGAAAGTCTTCCCTCTTTCTTAACCCAGTTTCCAAGAAGAGGGTGATATGCAAATCAGTTGTGGTCATGTGATTGCTTGTGAGCAATCAGGAGCAATCAGATTAATCCCAAATTTGTATCACATGACATTCCCTATATAAAGTTTGGAGGATCCAAAGTTTGCCACTTTTAGAAATACATTGAAACCATCAAGTCGATAATTCACATCATGATTCTTCACCGATCAGGCCGCGCTGTACAGGATACCATGGATTCACCAAAGATAGATGCTCATCGATATAGGTAACAATACAAACAGTCTATTAAACTGTGGAATAACCATAGTTTGATAAGTTAAATGAAAAACAAGTTAAAACTACACATGTAAACGCCGTCTCGGTTTTACCACATGTATTCTAACAACCATTGTTAGCATGACTAACCGTTTCTTTCGTAGCAAGGAAACGAGTGTGTTTACACTCGCACATTTCATGGAACAATAGTCTTAACCAACCATTGCTTTAACAGCATTAAATTGGTTAGCCGATTTGAAGAAATTAGATGTACCAATTAACCACCGAATTCCAACTGAATACCCCAAAACCACCCTAGACCACGAAAACAGACCAACCGAGAAGAAGTCTATTTCATTTGGCTTACTCCAAATCCAAATAGCATCTCATCGTATCCCCAGATACGAATCCGAAGACCAACAATCGAAGATTAAATTTAACATTAGAATTAATTGTACGTATTAACCTTGTAATAAAATATAATAATATTAAACTTCTAAAAACATCTCCTCATTTCGATTCCACTGTAGCACAGGTATAAATTACACACAGTAAATCAAATCACGACATGATTTTTCAAAAGGAGACAGAAATGACCGACCATGAATAGCGATGTGAAGATATCCCATTTGGCATTACTTGCCTTGAACTTTAAAACTTAAATCCCCTGTAAATGACACATCATATGTTTTGGCATACAACTGATGCCATAGTCTCCAGACAATATTGGTTCATTTTTAAACAATGAAACTCTGCAAGATGTAAAGTCCTATAGCAATAGTCCCAGATAAATTGCGTTTATCGATTTGCAATAGCAAAAAGCATTATTGTTATTGTTTTTTTGAAGAATGTGCGTGTTGGTGCTATCGGGTTGTTGTCGATATTGGTAGGAAAGTTGTTTGATATATCATACAGCACGCAGGCTCTGTTGTAAAGATGAATTATTGAAAGTTTTCATTATTAAACAACAGAAATTATAGCTTGTTGTGACCCCTGGAAGACTCTCCCTTAGGGCCACCTGCTAAGTGGGGAATGTTACAAACCGAGCCCCTCACTTCCTCATTGCTTTCCCGCCCACAGTTTCATTTCCTCCTCACCCCACAGGTGCATGCCCTCAAGCACGGTCCTGTGCTCGGTCTGCTCCATCATTGGTCAGACTGAGGGTATTTAGGCAAGGTTTTCCTGCCAAAGGATAGAACAGAACCCACAACAGAACACCACAACTACTGCAGTACTGAGATCCTCACCACAAATACCGCTGTACAGAGATCCTCACCGAGTCAAACCATTAGTCAAATAATGCAAGGAGTAACCGAAGACATACCGTATTTCTTCAATTAAAAGTCGCGGCTTGTAATTGCAAACGCAATTTTTTGCCACGACCTATAATCGAGGGCGACTTCTAATCGAGGGCGACTTTTATTGTAATTGTCTCCTCCAGACACGAATACACAGTCCCAATATGACAATTTTGGAAAAGAAGCCAAAAAAATGTTGTTTACATATTGTTCAAAATAGCTGCATTGGTGCTGTTTTAACAACTCAGAGAACTAAGGAATAGCAGAGAGTGGTGAATCGTACCATACACTCATAAAAAATGGCATGCAAATCGTACAACTTAGATTTCAAAATCAAAGTCGTAAAATTAGCGTTTTTTTGTATTTATTCAGAATTAATTAATTTTGCTTTCACAAAAAAATACATGTTATTTTTTTTGTGAATTTCTTCAAATGTTAGCCGCGGCTTCTAATCGAGGGCGACTTATATTTCCAATAATAATTTCATGCTGCGACTTATAATCGAGGGCGACTTGTAATGGAGGGCGACTTTTATTCGAAGAAATATGGTAGTCAACTGCAGTGTGGTTTCCGAGAGAACTAGTAAACTTAGGAATCACGGGTATAATTTGCTAAGAGTCTTTTTAAGCAATTATATCCAACATTGGTACTACAGCCCAGACTGGGATTCTCGTAACCAGTACTGAAAAACGCTGTTGTACAACAAGTTGAGTCTTCCGACCAGTTGTACATTCGTATTACATCGTAAACCCCCTAGACAACACGAGAAGGCCAACCGAAGTAAGACTCCAACTGGAGCATTCAATAGCGTCCAACGAGTGGACCCAAAGAGACAAAGAAGCACAAGACAACGCCATTAACCACGCGTACAAAGGCGAACCGGCACGCGCGACGAAGATGCCATTTTGTTTCCACTTATCAATATCTCTTGCTAAGTGGAAAGTAAACCTAAGTCGTTATTGTTATCATATTGCAAAGTACGGTAATACAAGTAAAAGACGTCTTAAACCTATTCAACTCGTATCAGACTTATTCACTGGTAACCCAGTATAAAAGGTTAATGATCGATTCAAATGATATTATACAATCCACGGAGTTGCATTTAGACTCCTTTCCTCTATATAATACCTCGTGTAATATTAAGTAGAGGGGACGCGACAATCTAACATCATTTTTGAACGTGACATCTTTATAACTAGCCTACAAATTCTTCTTTAAAGATCACAACTGATATCTTGCCATTCTAAAAATTGGTATATTCTCTTGCAGTTGGTACTGCAATACGACCAGAGCAAATCAAGTCAACAAATCCGCCTAGTAAAAACACAACTATTGGTAAGAAGTGCTTTTTCTCAATTTGGGTTCGTTTGTTAAGTCAGTTGTAATTTGAAAACTTCAAAGTAATTTGCCATCACACATAATATAAATTGGCACTATTGAATAATTGAATCGTGTTTACATGGAGATATCAGATATGCATGCAACACAAAGAAAGAGTAGTAAAAGAGCTATGAATAGATAAACAAACAACTTGAAATAAAGGTCATTGAACCTCACAACACACTGTCGTATTCCCCACTCCTTGTTTTTGACATTGGTAAACTATACGTAAAGTGTTATCACTTAACACACAAAACCTTTTCGACCCCTTCGGGCCTTCTGAAATATGTTCAGTGCTGTTGGGATGAACCCAGAGTCCTAACAGTGCCTGTCTGCTCTCACAAGACATGCTAAGAATTATCTTGGGACAAGACGTCGTAGGGACATAATGTCATGGAATCGAATTGTTGCCGGGACGAATTGACTGAAAACAAGTATTGCAAACTCATGGTGAGGTCATAACATGTCCAGTAAATGAGTGACTGTGGATAGACGAAGTAACAGGACCAGTGTGACCTAATATGGCAACCACAAACAAAATACCAACTAGAACCCCGTTGCTTCGTCTGTCATTTCACTTTACAAAGATACCTTTAAACATATCTGTAGTTGTACGTCTGTAGTTCTACTCTCTCCTTACCACTAAACTCAGTAATGCACTACTTTATTCTTATTGGGCATCTGTGAGGCACTATGACCTATAAAGGATGCCCATTCCAGCCATGTGACTGACATGTCAGTCTACATAAATATTGTTTTGAATGTATTATTTAAATTTCTGTACATAATTGAAATTTTCTTTTATTTCTAGTTATTGTAAGGAAAACATTCGAATTCAAAATGAGCCAGACTATCCCCTTCCTTTAAATCTGGCCCTTTCTCAAGTATTAAATGTCTAGACTGCAACCAACTGTTGCTAATGGTAAGTATACAGATGCAAATAAAAGCACTTGCAAAGAAAAAAGGAAAATTTTGTTTCAAAGTTGAAGATTCTGATTCAATTGAATATACATTGTAACTTACATAAGAATAGACTTCAGTTCCCCATATACTGTCTTGTTTGTTCAGACATGTTTCAGTGCACTCTATCCTGTAAATAAATAAATAAAAAATAATAAAAAAAACAATTACCTTTTAAATTTTTTTATTTTATCAAAAAGTTTTTGTATCACTGTGAGGTCCCTCACGGCCTCCAGACCTCCATGCGCGCGACCCCTCCACCTCGACCTTCGCCCCCCCCTCCCCCTAGCCTCGGCGGATGTCCTCCCCCACAGTCACGTGACTGAGGGCACCCCGAGATTGGTCAACC
>JAQIXU010000587.1:0-29109 GCA_034701245.1 Strigamia transsilvanica | reverse complement strand
CCATTCTGGCTTTGCCAATAGGGAATTAGCAAGTTTTCATCTACCCATAAAAAACTATTAACAATTTTGTTAAATGGTATCATATTAACTCTCACTCACTCAGGGTCAAAAAAAGTATTAACAATTTTGTTATACGGTAATTATCTTTCATGCCACTCAATCAGGGTCATAAAAAGGAATTTTGAATAATAATATTAATAATAAGACAGCTGTGAGATTAAAAAGAAAAAAAAAACAAAAAAAAGAACATCTCTTAACCACCACAGTCCCGGGAACACGTCACGATGGCTGAGGACATGTATTTATTAATAAAATACTGTATTTATTAATACAACGTAAATAAATTTGGAGGTTAAAGAGTTTCCCCGTATACAGTATGAGTTGCTTCAACGAAAGTGGGCCACCAACTGAAAAGAAAAAAATTGGAGGACAGCCAGCAGCAGCAGCTGCATTGATTTCAACAACCAATCTCGAATTAGACCATTCTGGCTTTGCCAATAGGGAATTAGCAAGTTTTCATCTACCCATAAAAAACTATTAACAATTTTGTTAAATGGAATATTTTCAGAAATATAGTAATATACAGTAGTATTTAAAAATGATTGATTGAATAAATTTTTTTATATACTGTATTGAATTTGTAATTAATTCCATCCAAACAAATTGAATTTGCAATTTATTTCATTCAAAATAACTGAATTGCAAATTCTTTGAGTTGTCTCCAATGAAAAATAAGATTGAAATTGGTGGCATATAAAATGTGAATGTTGTAGTAGAGTGTGCAAGATTAGCTTATCAATTCATCACAAAAAGAAAAGGTCTCATCATCCTACAAGCTGTGAGCCACCTGTGATGACCAGTCCAGCAGTAATTACTCGCAGGTATGTGACAACTTGAACACTTTAATGTATCTGTTTTCTATAATGTGAGTAAATGATAAATTATGAAGTATTTATCAATATTATGCATATCATTCGATAAATATTGAAATAAGGTTAGTTAAATGTTTTGATCATGTTCGAAATTCAGCTGCAGCAGAATATCCAGCTCTTCATAAGATCTTCATATCAAATTGAGATTGTTTTGATTAGATCATTTAAAGAATGCTTTGATTAGATCATTAATCTCCCATCTACACATTTGATGGGCACGGGAGAAGTCACTATAAGTGCAGAAAACGCAGAAATATATAATCTCCCAAACAGAAAGGATGGGGGAAGTTTTATCAACAACCGTTTCACTGCCAATAGCCTGGAGTATCTCACTGAAATGTAACCTCTACTGCCATTGGCGAATCTAAGCTGTGATTTTGTCATTATAAAAAGAAATATCACAGGTTAGCTTCGTGTCAACGACGGTCGTGTCAACGGCGGTTTAAAGAAAACATCTTTCTTCATTTTACATTTCCATATTTGATGGACACAGAAAAGTGCAGAATTTCCTAGGTTGTAATGTTACAATTGATTGTAAATCCAATTTGCAAATTATAAATACCTACATTTACAGCACATTACAACCTATGAAATCCCTCCTTTTTCCCCAGTGTTACCTGCTTGGAATGATGACGTTGATCCTGATGATGTGGATGATTGCCTGGTGTAGTGTAGCCAGATTTCTGAAAATATAACCAGATTTCTGAAAATATTTTATGTGTCTTAAATAAATTGTCTAACCCGATTTAAATAAATGTAAACTTATCTCATACAAAATCCAAAAACTTGTTGTGTAAAAGTTCTGTATAATTCCGTGTGAAACTCCTGTAAGAAAAGGTTAATTTACTTAGATATCGCTTCCAAATTGACATTGTTAATTTAAACCATGCAATTTACCTGTTGTGTTTGGTTCCGTGGTTCCGTGGCTTGGTTGCGCACCTGTGAGCTGGAATCCAATTTTCAGTTCACTTGCATGGCCCCCGCACAACGGTTCCTTTTACCAGTGATTTCAATTTTCAGTTCACTTGTATGGCCCCCGCACAACGGTTCCTTTTACCATGTATGACCCCCGCACAACGGTTCCTTTTACCAGTGATTTTATGGCCTACTGATTAAAAATACGAACTATGAGTAATTTTCTGGAGTTAATCAAGCTGTTCTTAAACCTATCCAATGTATAAAAGTATCATTACCTGCATATTTTCGATGTTTGGTCCGTTTGTGGTATCGGTTGCTCAGCTTCACTTGCTATGACGGGCATGGCTTTCGAGTCTGTAATGGATTCAAATTAATATCTGATTTCGGTTATTAATTTTCGAGTACTTACCCGTTGTTACTTTATCATTTTTGTGTGGTTTGGGAGCGATCGGGTGTCTGATATGGGTGGCCGATGCGTTTGTTTTGAAGCCGTAATCTCTTGCTAGGGATATCTTGTACCTCCATGATTATTTTGATCGAACTCCTCGCTCCAAAGCGGTGACGTCATCCTGGAGTTGATCGCTCCGTGGTGTGACACCTAAATCTGTGCTTTTTCCATACAAAGGGGGTGTTTTCGAATATCTATTCCAGTTAATTCTTTTAAGTGTATTTTAGCTTTGATTTATGTTATTGCTAATGTATCTAGTGTATTCACCTGTTCTGCGTGATTTTTTTTTTCTTTTTTTTTTTTTTTACATCTATACCTCGCTATACGGCCGCTCTTTATACGGCATTTCGCTATAACGACCTTTTTAAATTATGTCACTTTTTCGATTAACGGCCCACAATGTCAGCTATACAGCCAAAAAGTCTGGAAAATCCCCTGTGTACGTTCTGATTCGTTATACCCAAAAAGTCTGGAAAATCCCCTGTGTACGTTCTGATTCGTTATACTGCTTTTTGCTTTACAGCCAACTTTTCCGTAACGTATCTAGGCCGTATAGCAAAGTATAGGTGTATTTTACAAAGAATGTACAAAGTCAAACGTCACTTTTAACTGTGTTATGTCATCCTCAAATCGTTTTATTGCCTCTGTGCTCTGCACTCTGCATTCCACCTCTGGACGCGCAACATCATGGCTACTCTGTCACCCCCCCCCCTTCGCGTCGCCCCTCATCATCTCATTTCCATCTTCTACAATACGTAACATCTTGTTTTATTATTGAATTATCATTCTAAAGGAAACTTTTTAATTTGTAATTGGAACGTGACCTAGATGATAAATAACATGTGTAATTATACAATATTTCAATTAAAATAAAATTAAAAACACTTTGAAATTTATTTCAATGAAATAGTCACATTTCAATTGAAATAAATTTTCAAAGTTTCCTTATGTAAAATTTCAATCGTGTAATTGGAACGTGACCTAGATGATAAATAACCTGTGTAATTATACAATATTTCAATTAAAATAAAATTAAAAACACTTTGAAATTTATTTCAATTGAAATAAATTTTGATTTCCGCGGAAAATGATTGATTTTTTTTTGGAATCCCCGATCTTTAAAGTGCCAGAAAAAGTTGTTTTCATAAAGAAATAAAAAAATTCCCGTAAACTGCAAAATTTACCGAAATGAAGAATGACACATTAATAACACAAAGTATTATTAAAATTAACTTTTTTTTCTTCTGGTTTTAGATAATTGTGAGTGTTTATTTTCCCGTGTGTTTATTTTTTTAGGTAACACCATGCCATTACATGCAGAACTCCTTCAAGTTTTGAAGAAACTGGACAGACTGAACTATGCAGCATTTCTAGAAGCAGAAAAGGTCTATATATTTTTTTAACAATCGTGTATTGATTGATTTATATTAATAACAAATATTTTACAGATGACTTGTGAAGCCATTGGGATAATATGCCAGAAGGATTTTAGGGAATTATTCCCTTCGATTCCTGCTGGAGACATGATAATGTTGAAGTATGAATGCCAAAAAAAATCTTCAGCCAAAATGGGTGAGCTGTTTTTGAATATGTAATAGTTTTAGTATTAATAGTAGAATTAAACAAAGAAAAAATTTTTCTGCAGAATCCTACAGACTCTGCACAAGAATATTCTGCAGAAATCTATGCATAGTGCAAGCAGAATTGTGAAACCTTTTTGTGCATAGAAAAATTGTGCATATCAATTTTCTGCAGAATATTCTTGTGCAGAATATTCTTGTGCAAAATATATTTTTTGCAAAATGTGGTTATGCAAAAAAAAAAAATTTAATTAAATAAAAAACAAATATTTTAATACAAAATGAGTTTATTTCAAACTACTACCATACATTTCTGCAGTATAAAAAAATAAATCCAAAATATCTTTTAATATGTTTGTGAATCCTGAAGAACTTGTCCTTCACGTTTTTAATTTAATTATATTATTTCATTTGAATCATGGATACTTATCTGAGAAATCTATCCTGCCTTTGGTTACTAGTATATCTCTTAAATCGAGTCAGGATGCTTGGTTGTCCTCGAAATCATCATTTTTCAGTGATTAAATCGAATCAATATACCTTATTTTATACCTTGTATTACCTAGGAGTGATCGATTCGGTCATTGTGTATTGTTGCGCGTTGTCCGAGTTCAAATCTCTGTTCTGGGATGAATTCAATTAGTCCTTGATGTTGAATACACGTTAATAAATATTTCTCTGTGCTTACCCCTTCATTTCTTAGTTCCAATCGCCCATCATGAACGGTCGAGCCCTTGTTCGATCGGAATACGCCTCGCGCATCTTGCTGCATGATTTCAATCGATGCGAGGTTCCGGTACTCATATCGGGTCAATTCCGCCAGTTCAAACATACTAAGAATTTTCTAATATCAAACCCATTTTCATAAAACAATTCCATTACTTACTTTTCCGTTTCCAATCCTTGTTTAGATGTTACAAGCGGTCAAACTTGGCCGCGCCCTAAAATCCAATTCGCTCATTGCCATCTTAAACCTTAAACCTTAAACAATTTAAACACCAGCACTAGTGAGAGTTTTATAGGTAAAAGGAAAATACAAATCTTTGTGTAAATTTGGAATTGTTATTTCTTTTTCAGATCGTCGACATCGAGTTCTTGAAGAAAAGATTCGACCTCTTGGTTTTCCAAGAAACAGTGGAAGCAAGAAAACGCTTCAGAGATGTTCCACCCCAATTGCAAAACAATTTTCCCGTATTGTTTGCTGTTTAGCTAGTTCTACTCAAGTACTTATTTACAAAATTTGTACAGTTACATTTTTTTTAATCTTTTATATTAATTAGGATAAGCGTCCCGATCCAGATGAAAAATGTACATTGCTAAGGGTTGGTTTAGGAGACAGGGAGCTCGTGACACCTTTTGACATAACACCTGAAGATTTTCAAGAAGAGGTATTCGAGCTTTTTTCTGCCTTGCGAAATGCAGGTGGATACGAATTTTTGTACACACGCAGCAATGGGAAAAAACTATACTTGCTACCATCTCCCAAAGAAGGTTATTGCCCTAGAATAATATCTGCAGCCGTGCCACGTAGTAAGCTCTTCATAAGACCGATGCAAACAGATTTAAGTGTTGATGTACAGGTATAAAAGTGAACATTTCTTTATATCGCAATTTCTTAATTGATAACTTATTTAGGATGATACCAATGCTTTCTTACAAATATGTTTAAAATGTGGAAATAAAGTTTCTGTTCATGTCTTAAGAAAGCACATTGAAGAATGCAATAAGTACGTGTTAGAAATGTCAATTATTTTTTATGTTGATTGTTTTCTTTATGTCCAGAGAAGATGATGATGACAGTGATTTACCCAGTTTTTTACATGATGATGATGATTTACCCAGTTTTTTACATGATGATGATGATGATGATGACGTATTCTATTTGGGAGGTAAACTTTTCTCTTTTATTATTATTATTATTATTATTATCATTATGGGTCTATTCGTTGATTGGTGAAGAGGAAGACATTCTTAGGTATTTTTAATTGTTTCACCATATGAATCAAATTTAAATATAAATTTGGTTAGATATGGTTGAACCAATTCAGATTTCATGAACCTAAAAGTTTTTTTTTTCTATTCGACCTTCAGATGTTCCATCTGAAGGTTTTTGGAAAGAGCATTTGGAAGATTTCATGAACCTAAAAGTTTTTTTTTCTATTCGACCTTCAGATGTTCCATCTGAAGGTTTTTGGAAAGAGCATTTGGAAAACGCTAGTGTTGGTCCACCAGGTCCACCAACATGTTCGACAGATCTCCACATTGATCCATCGACAAGTTCGGCAAGTTTCCATATTGGTCCACTAACGTGTTCCACAGATCTCCACATTGGTCCATCGACAAGTTCGGCAAGTTTCCATATTGGTCCACCAACGTGTTCGACAGATCTCCACATTGGTCCATCGACAAGTTCAACAGATTTCCATATTGGTCCACCAACGTGTTCGACAGATTTCCATATTGGTCCACCAACGTGTTCGACAGATCTCCACATTGGTCCATCAACAAGTTCGGCAAGTTTCCATATTGGTCCACCAACGCATTCGACAGATCTCCACATTGGTCCATCGACAAGTTCGACAAGTTTCCATATTGGTCCACCAACGTGTTCGACAGATCTCCACATTGGTCCATCGACAAGTTCAACAGATTTCCATATTGGTCCACCAACGTGTTCGACAGATTTCCATATTGGTCCACCAACGTGTTCGACAGATCTCCACATTGGTCCATCAACAAGTTCGGCAAGTTTCCATATTGGTCCACCAACGCATTCGACAGATCTCAACATTGGTCCATTTCACAAGTTCGACAAGTTTCCATATTGGTCCACCAACACGTTTGACAGATCTCCACATTGGTCCATCGACAAGTTCGGCAAATTTCCATATTGGTCCACCAACGTGTTCGACAGATCTCCACATTGGTCCACCAACGTGTTCGACAGATCTCCACATTGGTCCATCAACAAGTTCGACAAATCTCCATATTGGTCCATCAACACATCTAACACTAGGTGATATGGATATGGGTGTGTAAAAAAAATAGCTTTAATAATTCTGATAATAATGTCTTATCAGTGTTTTCAGTAACCAGCTGACTAACAATTTAGCATTTTAAATTTGGCTATGTTTCATTTCAGTGTTTTTTTTTTTTGTTTTGGTATTTTAAATACATTGGTTCATTAAATACAATATCTAAAATTTATAACATTATTCTTTACAGCCAAAATTGTTTTAGCATAATATGAGAGGATGTTTTTTTTTTATTATTTTAGTGTTTCATAATGCAGCATTTTTTTTTCAATTCAAGGTCTTTAGTTTTAGTATTTTTTTTTAAAAAAAATTCAGGTAAACGTGACATGTATGTTTCATTCACGTAAAAAAAATCAGGTAAACGTGACATGTATGTTTCATTCACGTTACAAGTGCTCAAATGGGAAAACCTAAAAAAAAAATAATGATAACTTGAAAGAATGCTGGTATGATACTGACCCATAATAATAATAACAATTCTTTTTTTTTTTTTTAACAGAAAAAAAAGAGTATAAAAATCTACAACACTTGTTGTTTGATCATAGACAAATTTTTGGAAATACATCAATCAATCTAACAGTTGCTCGAAATGATGTTTGGAGAAGTGGTTTGGCTTTCTACAAGCAATGTATTACAAAGCCAGAGAATCTAATGAATCAATTGGTTATTTCGTTTCAAAATGAAGTGGGTATTGATGCTGGTGCACTGAGAAAAGATTTCTTTTGTATAATGATTGCTGAAGTTAAGAAAAGACTGTTTTGTGGCACTAGTTCTTTGGTGCCGGTGAAAAGTCATCATATTATGTCCGAAAAGTTTGAAATTGCAGGAACTGTGGTAGCCCACTCCATTATGCACCATGGCTCAGGATTAACGGGATTGGCAAAATATATTTATGGTTGTTTGCTGGGAATGAATGCAGAAAATCTCAGTCAATTTGATCCTCAGTATTGGCCAACAAGATTAGATATTCCTTTGGATGCTGCTACCGAAAAGTTATGTATGTTATTAGATGTGGTAAGTTTCACCTTCATACATTGCTTTTAGATTAAAGTTACATGAATGTCACATTTTAGTTGGAGAAAGCTGCTACCCAAGAAGAGTTCGATGTCATTTGGGATGCTGATTTATTTGTCTGTGTTATCAGTGAGGCAGGTTGGCCAGCAACCAGACAATTTCAATTTCAACAAAAGGAAGAAATTATGCAAATTCTTATCACCTATGAGCTACTGGATCGCCGCTCTTCCCAAATTAATGCGTTCATTAAAGGCTTAAAGAACTTGAATATCCTAAGTCTAATAAAGGTTGTAATAAATAATTTCTTTTTATCTACGGTATATTAGTAACATTAATAATTTCTCTTATTTTTATTTAGACTTATCCAGAACTATGTATTCAGCTTTTTGAAATTCCAACAATGACTATAGAAGACTTCAAATCATTGCTTATTGTTGAACCATGTGATACCTACCCCCAAACTCGAGCCTACACCTTCTTTCTCAAATTTTTACGAAGTAAATAATTAGAAATTTTATAATTTGAATTTCTTCGTTTAATTTACATTTTTTATTTAGAGTATGCGCATTTGATTCCCGAAATACTAAAGTTTAGTACGGGAGCACCTAATCTTCCACCTTTGGGCCTAGATTCTGGAATTAATATAAAATTTCTTAACGACCAATCGGTTTTATGTAAAGCAACGTCCTGTTTCAATATTCTATATATTCCAACGATGCACAGGAATTTTGATTCCTTTGCCGCGTTTATGAAGAAATCTTTAGAAATGGGCATGTCATTTGAAGTAGAATAGGTAAACTAATAGAAATGGGCATGTCATTTGAGTTAGAATAAATAAACTAATAAGTAACGATTATTGGTGAAGATGTTTCTTTACTAATATACAATTTTGGTTTAAGTAACGATTATTGGTGATGATGTTTCTTTACTAATATACAATTTTGGTTTCAGATAATACATGTATCCAGTGGTTATTAACAATTTTGTTATTACGTGCAGTCATGGTCATAAAATGTTCCCAGCTTTCCTTTCAAACACACCTGTAAAAGTCGATTATTTGTGATCGCCTAAACCATTACTGGTTTAGGCGGCTCCGTTACGTTTTTAATCATCTGCTGGATACAACTAAAAAATGTGTAGATTAGTCCTGTAGATGAGGGAACTTTTTATAACCACAGCCGTATTGTTACGATATTATGCTGAATGCTGAATATCTGTCCAATATTGGGTGCATCCCCAGTTGTAAGATGTTCATGTGTTTCTTGTATGCTTTGATTTTTCTGTTGTCAGATGGCATTTTTTTTTATATAAAACATTGACAATAATTAAGTCATTCATTTTGTGAAATTCTTATGTTTGTTCTTGGATTTATTTTAAAACTGTAACAGAACTGTTACTGAAAAAAACAAAGTAGAAATCTTTCATGCTTATAGTAATCATGTAAAATCATGTAATCATGTAAAAATTAATTATGCTGTAAATGGGTTGCACCGAATACATAAAAAGCCAAATAAATGAATAAGAAAACAAAATATTTCTACGTCATATCTTCGTTAAATTTGCAACTTTTAAGGTTAGGAATTATTTAGACAGAAATGTAATTTTTTTTACATCAAATTCAATTTTCAGCTACAAATAAGTTATAATGGCTACAACCTCTATGTTGCGAGCAACATAGAGGTTGTTCGCCAGTTAAAAAGAAAATTAAAACATGTTGTTAGAATTAAGATTATTACTTACTTGAATTTGTTAGCATAAGTTGTGGTAATTTCTATTCCTTGTTGAGACTTTCCTTGCAGAATCGATGTCGAGTTGGCTGCCTTACTGTAATGGAAGTGAATGTTTTTAATATTTATTCTTAGACTTAAGATAGCTTCGATAACTTATCTAATTGCTTTCCTGCCACGGTATGGGTTGTTGGGGCCGTGGGCGGCTCGTTGTGCGTCAGCTGAGAGAGGTTCATGCGCTCCAGCAGCTCACGTCCCTGTAAAAACATTCTTAATGTGAACCGATTCGTTTGAAACTTGGTACGATCGTGCATAGGACACTTACCTGCGGATCCTGAAAGTTTCAGTCCAATCGGCCACCAGGTGTCCGGTCCAGAGCTTCCGAAGTCCCATTTTGTCCAAATTTACCTGATGTGGTCGACCATTGCTGTTTGCCATGCAGTGAAGCCCATCAGATAGCTCCTATTGGATTGCGCCAACCGATCGTGTTACGTCATGATTTGTGCCTTTGCTTGGGAGAAAAAGACAAATTCGGTTTAGACATATTATAGTTGGTTTTAGATTAGTGTTTGTGGCCAGGATTGCATGTTTATGTTTAGAACTACTTAGTTTAAGGGTTTTTTGAGTGCTTAGGCGCCATTTGGAGCTGGGTTTGGCCGGTTGGTTGCGCTCTCCTGGACTAGCTGACAGTTGCGTTGGGTGTCAGCTACAAACGCACGCTTGGCCGACGATCGGGCCATAATTCGTCCCTCACCTAATTTGGGGCACTCCTAAGGGTAGTTTTTCCTTCTCTTTAAAATGAGATCGGTTTCCAACCGATCCGAGTCCTGGGGGAGCCGGTGCGTCACCTTTTTGGCCGACTCGTTTTGGTGTTGAGCCGCTACGCCATCTTGGATCGTGACGTCGGCGCCCCAGAGCGGCTGACGTCGGAGTCCGGCTTTTAATGTTACCCGACCACAGGTTATTCTGTGACCCGACTCTCCCAAGCTGGGAGAGCCGACGCCATTTTCTTTCCTTTGATGGCTAATGGCGGCCACCGCCTTAATGGCGGACGTTTATTGTTTGGTTTCGATAAATTCGACTTGGTTTTTATTAATACATTGCGGCATGGTTGGATTATTCCGCCATGCCGTATTTCGGGTTTCCTAATTCATTTTGGTGGTTTTATCACGTGACACTGGTCGTGCCCACTGATTGGCCGCAGCCTTCGGCTGGGTCTAACGAGGTGCGTTATTGGGCGCCGAGTTTTGAATGATTTAAGTCGGGGTTTGATGGGGTTTGTAGCTTTATTGATTCTTTAGTTGGTTAAGACGTTGTTACAGTTAAGATTGTGGATTTTTTTTGTAAATCACCACTGAGGTGAGGATTTTATTCTAAGTTTAGTGTTGAAATTCGCCACTATTGGCGCTGTTTGCGCAATAGTGTGAGTTCAGTTGTAACAATGTTTGTATTGTTCTGCACGTGACTGTGCACTTCTTGTAAAGTTTTCATGGCGATTAAAACATTTTCTTGTTGCTCTACCATCGTGGGTAATTTCTTTACTCTCAGCATGTGTGAGTAGTGGGTAACTCAGCACACTCTTGACCTTTGGGTTGCCCTGTCTGGCTTGGCTGCACAGCAAACGAAGCTGTGCTGGGGCCAGGAAAAAAAAAAAGAATGTTGCAACCACAACTATGAATAAACTCACTCGGAATCGATTTGTCAATAAAAAAAAAATGACTCACTTTATTCTCCTCCCTTGTTTAACGGGGAAACAACACTACATCAATATTTGTAGTTGAAAGGCTACAAAACCCCGCATTTGAGAAATTAAATCTTCGCTTTTAGGTAGCTTAAATTGGCAGTTTTATAAGTGCAGTGGCGTAGCTAGAATGGGTGACACCCGGGCGGATGTCGATGGTGACACCCCTCGAAAGTGTCACTTTCATTTTCCCCGTAATTTCCTCTCTACAACATCAACCCTCCAATATTCCCTCTTCTTATTGCCTGCAACAGGATTGAATGGTAAGAAAACATATTTCTGATAGCAGACAACGGAAAAATCACCCCAAAATAAATCTAAAAGAATTTTGAAAATTGAGAAAATCGACAGTTTCAATTTTGCTTAAAATGTTTTATTTAATCATTTATTAACGGAAATGTTTGATAGATAAGCTTATTAGTATTTATTTATCATTTAGAAAATGCGATAGATAAGCTTATTAGTATTTATTTATCATTTAGAAAATGCAACTTTCTTGTCACTCTTTACAATTTCAATTCATATTTGCCTATCAAATGAAACGAGTTTTTCGCTTGCATAAAACTTAAGAAAAATACTAATAATAATACTAATATACTAATAATAATAATAATACTAATAATTATTATAATAATAATAATAATAATAATAATACTAATAATTATTATAATAATAATAATTATCCTTAAAACATGTGGGTGGATGAGTTCGTCGACATTAAAAAAAAAATGAACAACGTGGAAATGTACAACTGGGCGAAAAACAAATTAAAAATTGCCCATTTCAATAACGTCTTACCCATCGATTGCTTGAAACCACTTACGAAACATCGCGGAAAAATAGAGAGTTTAGTCATCAACCTTGATCCGTCCACGGGACCGGGAACACATTGGGTAAGCTTATATATATGCAACAACAGAGGCATTTACTTCGATAATTTGGGGAACGTTCTTCCGAAAGAAATACTCGATTTCGTCGGTAAAGACGTGACCCTAGGATACGCTAAGAGAGGCGAGTATTCGTTGTCGAAAGAGAATTCTTGTGGGATTTTTTGTTTGTTAGCTCTCTATTTGGCCGCAAATTTAAACCTAAGACATAATACGATCGTTAAAATCATTCGAGGAATGAATCATCTCGAATTGCTGTAAAGACGAATTACAAATTACGAATTACAACTGTACGATTACAATTAAAAATATTTAATAATTAATTTTTTTTTTTGGGGATGTTAATAAAATGTAATCACTCATACGTAGCTCACCACTCTAGAAACTCCATGTAGTTCAACGAATTTTTCTAAAGTTTGCGGTACCTGACCACGATAGGATATATTATACTGACAGATGAATTTGGCTGCGATACATTCAAGTCTTAATTTGGAATTAACGTTTAATACAATCCGTGTGCCACGGTCTGTTGCAGCTTCGATTGATGTCTGCCCATTATGATTTACGGTGTCCATATGTACTCCACTTAAAATCAACTCCATTAGTATAGAATATATTATGAAAGAGTCGATGCTTGGTTTTTGATAAATTGCAATCACATGTAATGGAGTATTTCCCTCATTGTCAAAGACGTTTACGTCAGCACCGCACTTAATTAGTAGTTTGGCAGCGGATGCACAAGGAATACTGCAAACATTATTCATATAAAAGCATTCCGCGTTCACGCCAGGATGTACGGCGAGATGAAGTAACGAATACATACGATCTTTTGTCCTCAACTTGAGAGAAATTAGCTTGTAAACAAGACTGTAAATGCTATTCAACATTTCTTCTTGCTTCGTCATGTTCGTGATTAATTTTGCTACTAAAATAAGTAAATAAAGCATTGTCAAAATATTTTCATCCATTTCATATCTCAACAAACCCACTTTGCTTTTTTTAATGGTGAGGAGTCTTGTTTTGTTGTTTTCTAGCTCTGAAATGCCCCTCATAAGTACCTCGATCAAGAACTTGAACGGTAGATTGGCACCGACATATGTTGCACGACAGAACACCTGCACGAGTTGCCGCAAATTCCTGCCAACTGATAGGTGGTTGTTATGGCGCAGTCGTAAAGCATGCATCCACAACTGGATACATCGATCGATGTTGCCGTATTCTAACAAATCTGCTCCGCAAAAAATAAGTGAATCGTGTACATCGGGGTTATGTGTACCAAGGATTCTCTCTCGAATCACCAGACATTCCATCTGTAGACTGTTAACGTTCGTCCTAATAGATTCTAGCTCTGCCATAGTCTTACATTCCGTGTGGTTTTCATACGCCTCCACATAAGGACACACAGGCTTCAGCATTGGTGGCCATATCGGATGAAATCGAAGATTCATACCACGATGTAGGTACATGTATGCCTTGTGTAGACTATCGTACTCCTCATTATTGACGAAAGAGGCCCCGAGTAGTTCAAAAGCATCGATTTGTTCTGCCCGTGAAACTCCACCCCAATAAATGATAAACTCTACCACGTCCACTTGTGTACATGCGGCGGCGTACATCAACGGCGTCATCCCGTACTTATCTAGTTGCATTATTGCTTCTCTTATCAGCAGGTGTTGCACAATTTTCATATGGCCAAACTCAGCTGCAAAGTGTAATGCCGTCTTACCGCAGCACGCTTTGACATTGGGGTTAGCACCACTCGCCAGGAGGTATTTCGCGATCTGTATTTGACCCTTGAAAGTTGCTTTCATCAAACAGGTGGTGTTGTAATCGTTGGTTAAGTTGACGTCTGAGCCATGTTCAATCAGATAGCGTGCAATGTCCAACATGTCGTCGGAACAGGCTGCGCGCAACGGGGTAGATTTTCTTTGAGTTTGGTGGTTAATATTGGCACCGCTGTTCACCAGGTGTTTTATTATCTTTAAGTGACGTACTCTGACTGCACACCACAGGGGAGTGGCACGTTTTGTGATGTAACTGTTGATCTGAACAGTACCTTCCTGATCAACGTTTGGCTTGAACCTTGTGATTAAAATTTTCACTATCTCTTCACGTCCATTTCTTGCGGCGATTAAGAGGGGCGAGCATTCCTGTCCATCTTCCTGAGTAATGTGGTTTAGAATGCTGGCGATTTCGTTGTCAGGTCTACCCGTCAAAAGTGCAGATAGGGTGATGGACAGTCCATCACGAGCTGCTGCGTATACTCGTTTTTTCAGAGACTCGAATGTTGCTTTGGTAGTTGTTGGTGCGGTGTTGCGACACAGCTGTGACTTGGAAGCCATGTCTGCTAGTATACACCTATTTAAATTATATATCGATTGTTTGAGCATTCAACGGATCGAGATGTTGGGAAGAAGCTCCCTGATCTGACATATACACTCGTCCTATTCCACTATTTATATGAACCTGTCAACTGGATTTTGATAAATTATACAAACAAAAAAAATCGAATTAATTACACAAAGAAACTTTTTTTTTAAAAAAAATTGAGGTTTAAAACAAAATTTAAAACCTCAAACTCGTTTCATTCATTAAGACAACAGAAAATATTTTGATTAATAAACTTATAAACTTTTTTAAAGTCATTTTAGCGACAATTGTTTCAGCGACCGTACATCGCTACGACGCACGGTCGCAGTTCGGAACGTTGCATCGACGTAATAGAATACGTCGATAAAACTTAATATGTTATGTCATTTTGGGCTGGTTGTTCCATCTAATTTCTGAATTTGCGAACAAATCAGTTTATGAACACTCATGCTCCAAATAGGTCGGATAATCGGTGCTCTACTGCACATGACAAAGAGGAATAAGTGGGGAAATACAAACAGGATGCTTACAATTTAGGAAATACGATATTTCAAACTGGAGCTTTATTAATTTCTTTGCGCTATCCCCACCCTTACTTTTTCTCTCTTCAAGTCGGGTGGGGGTATTTTGGTACATCTAAAAAAATATTAAAGCTCCAGTTTGAAATATCGTATTTCCTAATAACAAAAAAATTTGTTATTGAGTTTATTAATTTCTTTGCGCTATCCCCACCCTTACTTTTTCTCTCTTCAAGTCGGGTGGGGGTATTTTGGTACATCTAAAAAAATATTAAACTCAATAACAAATTTTTTTGTTGGTTGCAGTTGAGTCTGCTCCTGTAATTGAATATAGTTTGTTTCTGGAAAAGGATACAGTGAGGACAGTGACTCTCTCGTGGTCTTAGAAGATTCAACTTTGCCATTCCCTATATCCCACAGACAACTTAGTAACAAAGTTACTTGGGCGTGGAAAGGTCGAGATATTAAGGGACGTGATGTTTCCCGACGCGGACCAAATTGGCGAGGGCCAACAATTTGGTGAAAATTTAATTTCGGCCCAAATTTTAATAGGGTTTGGCTGTCAAATAATAACTAAAAAATCATGTCATATAAATATAGTTTTTTTTTATTTCTCGATCCATATTCATCAAAACCATGAATAAACACAAAATTAAAAATCAAATTGGATAACTTTTCACTTTGTCAAAATAAGTTACAATTTTTTAAATTTTTTTTCGAAATTTAAAAATTTGTTTGATGTATTTTCAAAATTAAAGTTGGAGATGCACTTTTGGGTGATGTGGTCAAATATCATCAAATCAGGCATAAAAAAAAATCAACAAATGAAAAATACAATTAAATAAACGCTAAAAGTATTAAATAAATTGATTTCCAGGGAGGAGGGACTAAGAAATAATGAAGAAAAAAAAAACAAATTTGCATCAAATCAAATCAAATCGAATCCATCAAAACTTGCAATCCAAAATAATTCAAACAAAAACTCTTTCAATCCAAATATTCTTTTTGAATTTAGTTGGCATACTGTACTTCGTGCAAATTATTGTCCGTACGATTTGAATAAATCGCGTAAAATCTGCAACGAAACATTAAAATTAAGCAATTTGAGTTGATGGAAATTGGGTTTAAAAAAGTTTAAATCGATTGCAAAATAGTCGGAATTGGATATTTGTTTATTTTTATTGCTGCACTTAAAGGATTATAATACAGAGAAACATAATAACATTTCGAAAAGCATATTATTCTAAAAAAAAAACATTTATATTATATTAAAACCACTAGAATAAAATAATGTTTATAATTAGATTTTTTGCAATTATCTCTTACGTATGATTATACTCTCATTTAGTTAAAAGTTAATTATATTTTAATTCATGTATAAATTTATTAGAATTTGATATGAAAACTTGAATTAGAGAATACAGAATTGAACAACATTTTTTTTTATTTATACAGTCGAAACTCATTATACCGAATCGCTCGGGACCCGATGTATCGGTTATATCGAAAGTTCGTTATAACAAATATAACAAATGCACTTCATAGCTAAAAAAAAATTCTATTTTAACATGAATTTATTCGTAGTCATGGTGATCTTTGTTTGTTTTAAATTTATGACAGAACCAATCAAGTTATCTTTAAAAAAAAATCGTTATAGTAAAAATTCGTTATAACGAGTTTCGACTGTAATATATTCATTCTTGGTTACAAGTATTGTTTTATGAAAATTTGTTTTTTTCTTAATTCATTCAATAGCTGCTCAAATAATAATCATTTTGACTAACCATCTGCATGCATCAGCAGAATATTTTCTATAAGCTGGATAAAAGTCTTTACGCATATATACATATCCGATTTTTTGGGTCTAAATAAATCTGCAATCTCTATAAATTCTTCTATTTTCTCAGTTGTAAGATTGTCGTGGATAAAATGTATAGATTTTATGGAGTCACCGAAGAGACCCAATCTTGAATAAAACCTCTTTAAAGGAATATAAGTACGTGAATCATCACTACTTATACGCCACATTAAGTAATTGTCTGTCGTTGTTGTAATTACACCACCAAATTCCACGGCTAAAAAAATCTCTAATTGATGTACTTGTGTTTTTTTTTCTGGACCGTCATTGATAATAAAAAGATATGTTTGCGACATTTTCAACAAAGTGGATGTTATCAAAAACGTGTGTGTGTGTAACTGTTGTTTTAGTTAAAAAAAAACAATTTTTTTTCACTTTATATAGTGTTTTTTATTTACTAATTGCTATTCCTAAATAAATATTTAAAAAAAAATCTAATTTAAGTATTGTATTATTAAAAATACTTAGCTGTTTGAATAATTATATTTTTACAAATATTAATTGTTCATAATAAAACTATTGCAATAAAAGAATAAATAAAATAAAATAAAATAAAATAAAATAAAATAAAATTTGAATGGAATTTTTATTTAACATCACCAATGATGTAATGAGCTGAAAAATTTCTTGATCTAAAATAATCTATAAAAAAGAAGTTAGCAATTAAAATTTATCATATAAAAAATAGGTGATTTGTCCAAGTTAACCATTCAAAGGTATGGAGAACACGATAAAGAATGATGAACTGAATCAGTTTAGTCATTTTACACAGCCACCCACTTTAATGCAAGGGTTAATACACCAGAGACGGCCACCCGCTTTAACGAACATGTTATTACACGCTTTAACGGACATGTCCCTACACCCGAGACCATTTTTCACTGTACAAGTAATTACCAGGGTATTACGACAGTCGCAGCCTCCTGCAGCTATGATCGAGTTTCCAAGTTTTTCTTCTTATTCAGATTTGACACCTCGGTTTCGCCTCAGTTTCTCAGATGAAATCGCGTCCGCTACTAATACCCTTTCTCACGAAATATCTCGGCTTCTCACTATGGGATTTAATAGTAATATACAAAATCAATTTAGCTCACAGGGATTCCACATAGATGAAATGAGTAGAATCTTGAATGAATCCATTCTACTCATTTCATCTGAGTTACAAGAATATAATAGTGGAATTCAACCAATGGCAGATGAAAAAATTAATAAAATAAATCGTGTGCCTGTTACACAAGAATTAGTGGATCAGAGTGTAGTCTGTCCAATATGTCTAGAGGTAATGATCTTGGAAGAATATTTCTGTGAACTACAATGCACACACGTGTTTCATCACTGCTGTATCGTTAAATGGTTAAAAATACATGCCGATTGTCCAGTCTGTAGAACAGTCTTGTAAATATTTGGTAGGATAAATAAGAAATAACCCCAAGCTGTGTTTGCAAACAAAATGATTTGTTTAAAGGTTTTAGCGTACAGTATGATAAAGTTAAGGATGTGGATGTGCTATCTTAACCTCACTTGACCCAGCTCATTACTTTTGATAAATTTGCTATTATTCAATGTTGATAAGATTATGGAGATTCAGAAATTTTGGAATCCTTTTCAATTATGACAGATTTATATATATTTTTTAAACAGTACACCCAACCCTCTAAACACGGCCTAGATATGTTCTGGAAACGTTGTCTGTTAAGCAAAATGCAGTATAAAGAATCAGGGGCATATCCCTCCCCCCCCCCCTGATTCGTTATGGAATTTTTCGAATTTTCACCGTATATAGAAAATATTAGGCCGCAAATCGAAATTTAGCCATAATGGCGTAAGGTCGTTATAGCCTTGAGGGCGCCGTATAACGAGAGTTACGTGTAATGTTTTTACTCAATATTTAGCTATATATTTTTTTTTTCATGTGGAATAGTAGTCCAGATATGTCTGTTTACTTATATGTATATAAAGTAAACCAAATCAAAAGTTTAGAAATTTCACAAATCTGCTCCAAAGGTTTAGAAATCTTTTATTTTTCTTAATTTAAACTTACAGTTAACAATAAAAATATGTGAAATCATAAACTAGATAACTTTAATATTTAGTGGGGTGACCTCTCGCATTGATTACAGTTCTCCTCAAAAAATGTCATCACTCGTTTTGTCTTGTGTTATGGGACATTATCTTGTTGGTAAATAAAATCCTCATCACAAGATAAGGTTTCAATGCTAGGGGTTAAGAAAATGTCCATCATTTCGATGTAAACCTCCACATTAACACGTTCTTTCAAAACACAAAGTTCTCCAACATCGGTTTACACAGTACGGCCTAAATTCGTCGCCTTTTTTTTGCGGACACCTCCAAATGTTAGGCAAAACTGACTCGTCGCTTCAGATGATTTTTTTTCCAATTAGATAGGCTCCAATTAAGATGTTCTCTTGACCATTTAACACGACGTTTTTATTTTCTTATTTAATAATGGTTTCACGTTAGGTATTCTTGATCTGTATCCTAAATTGCTTGGTCTGCATAGGGTGGTTGATTTTTACATGTGCCTGTTAATACGTGAAGACCATATTCGGGTAATTACACCTGCTGACGCGAACCTATTTGTACGAACGGTTTCTTTTAATACGCCCAGGTCCAGCTTTTTGCAAATTATCAACCTTCCTGATATTTCCTGGCTCCTTGGACATCGCCATCTTCTTTTATGTGTTCCAGACACTTGCAAATAGTTGACGTTGATCGTGTAAGCAGTTTTGTTGATCGTGTAAGCAGTTTTGTAATGCATGTTTGAGGTTTGTTTCCCTGCAACACTCGATTGTTGAATTCGAATATTTTCCCCTCGTCAATTGTTTGGCTCTGCCCATGATTCAAACATGGAGAATTGAATTATGCCAAAATCTAGAGCCTCCTGGCAGCGGAAGTTTGAGTTAGCATTATTAAAATGAAAGATTTCTAAACTTTTGGAGCAGATTTGTGAAATTTCTAAACTTTTGATTTGGTTTACGTGTATATAAACAGACAGACATACGCCCAACCCTCGTTATACGGCGCCTCTGTATACACATTTTGTTATAACGGCATTACGCAATTATGGCTAAATTTTGATTTGCGGCCTAATATTCTCTATATACGGCCAAGATTCGGAAAATTCCAGAATGAATCAAGGGGGGGATATGTCCCTAATTCGTTATACGGCATTTTGTTTAAACAGCCAGCAACTTTTCCAGAACATATATAGGCCGTATATCGAGGGTTAGGTGTATCTGGACTACTATCCCACATGAAAGTATTTAATTTGATCATTCTTATTAAGCAACTCAAACTACAAATTCATTTGGTTTTAAATCTAAATATTTTTATTAAAATTGAAACCTAACCTGTAATAAAGAGAATTGAATTATCTACCTACACGGATATACAGGGTGTTTAACTTAAGCAAGTGTGGCAAAATTTTGAGTTACGTTAACCTAATATAGGTTTTAATATTTGGTCAGTAGCTTCAAATAATCTTAACTAAACATTGGATGTTCAATTTAATAGGCTATTCAAATTATGGTCTTGATCAAAATTTCAATTTCATTCGCATTGTAACTTCTAAACTAACAATGCAATCATAAAATATCCAATTAAAAGTTGTAGAGTACCCTACAATTAATAGAAATCCATCCTAAAACGGGATGGCTAACTAGAAAAAAAAAACAGAGAAGTTTTATTTGAAAATTGTACGTCTATGGCAGGAAAGCTCAAAGGGAGCATTGATGCACACAGTACAATCATAGTGTAAGGTACAATATTTGTTGTGGTTTTATGATTTTGCAACTTTTGTCGTTTTCTACATTATTACTGCTTATAAGTTATGTTGTCGGATGTTTACAATAAACTGAAAAGTTGTAACTGATTATTCACACAATAAATGCGCAATATATGATTAACATGTGTCACGGTTGGTCTCAACAAAATTAAAATAAATATAATTACAGAACGTGTCATCTAGAGCAACATTTAGAATAACATTGAACATCGAAACAATACCTAGAGGTAACCTACAGCTACTCTATTTCATTACTTTAAAACAGTCCGTTCAAATATTCACTTGTCATGTCTAAAACAGACGATGGTTCTGAAATATCAGTAATATCACTAGTTAAATTCAGTATCTTTGTATTATCATCAGCAAAATATTTCCCGAATTCTTCTTCTGCTCTATTAATCTTGATGGGTGGTTGATCATACATGTCATTACCTAAATTATTTTCATGAAATGTACAATCATTCTCAATTTTCCGTTTATTACCTTGGTTTACTTTAACGAAATCAGAATCTGTGTCTTCAGAGATAGCGTTATCGTATTCATTAACATTGCTACAAAAATTTAAGTCTGATTCCACATCATCAAGGGATGTGTACGTGTCTATGTTTCCGCTTTCGACTTCAAAAGAGAATTTTGGTGTAACGCTTGAAGAAGATTTATTTATAGTAAAAGCACTAATTTTGCCTTTTATACAAGTCATTCTAGACACATCTGTTCCTACGCTATACCATGGGTTTATGTAACAGTTGGCAGTAAATTTTCCAGCGCTATCTTTGTGTGTTGGGTATACCCATTTTCGTAAGCAAGGTGTTTCAGAACTACCACTAGCATTCTCAAAATCGTATGTATCTGACGAAACATCATTTTTGAACTGTTCAAATCTTTTTTTGCACTTTCCGTAACACATCTTAGCTTTGTGTCCACCGCATCGATTAATTAACGACAAATACATTGTTTTTTGTTCATACTTAAAATTAAATTTTTTACAGAAGTATTTGCTGAATTTTTTTAAAAGCTCTTCCAATTGAGGATCTACTCTCATCCACCCGCGACTAAGAGAGATTTTTGTGGACACAGTGCTAAGACCTTTATTGTTTCTGTTATCAACAGTATCCATTGGACGTTGTACTGGAGAACCACGACCGGACACTCCAGTTAAAATCAATTGAGGTTCGAAATAATATCGTAATGTGTTGAAAGGCATACCTTTAGAATCTGACTTTATAGTAAAACCATCGTTATCTATTAACTTCATATATTTTTCTAAATTACACAACTCCATTGTTACTTCTGAGTCGTCTCTATTTGTTTGTGTTGGTTTTTTAATAAAACTTCTTTTAAATAGCAAAATATATTACATAATAATCTAGATTTTTTTTTATATAACATTAATTTAAATTAAAATTAAATACTACAAGTATATAAAATTGCTAAACAAGTTCACAATTTCAAGTCACTGAAGACTTTTAATTCATAAAAATAAGTAATCAAAAATAAAATATAAATTTTATTTTATATTCCACTTCTAGTTTGTATTTTAGGATTGTTTTATCGTTATAATAATATTGTACATACGTATATTTCTCAACCCTGATTAAATTTAACTTTCTCTTCACACATAGTTGTGACAAAACTGTCTCGCGTTTGATTACGTTTAGAAAAAGTTGGCGAGTCGCCCAGCTGATGTCACTAAAGCTCGCCGTGTTTAACAAGTCTTCCCTTGAGTCGTACAGTAGTGTTAAACTAAAATCCACGAATCTTTAACTGTTCTTTCCTGAGCTAGCAATTTCTTTCCTCATTTCCAGTGGTGTCACTAGGGTCGGTATCACTGGTTGCGGTCAGTTATGTTGTCACCCCCTAAAAAACACAAAGAACTACATCAAAGTGCAAAAAAGTGCAAAAAAATGCAAAAAAAAAATGCAAAAAAAAAAGGTGTACAAATCTTCAGAATTTTGTAATTTTACACAATTTATGACATTTTTTAATTATTTCCAATTTCCTATTATTAAGTTATAGATATCTAATTTGTCTAAACAGTTTAAAACAGGGTATGGTTAATTAAGATAAAAATGAAGAAAAACCACAATTAAAGATGATTTTCAAACGTGATAGAAAAAATTCAAAATAAACATGTTAAACAAATGGTTGATTTCTTATTTGATATTTGAATTACATTGATCAAGTAAGATATAAAAATATTAGATTAACTTACTCTTAGGTTTCCTGAAATAATAAAACCAAACAACCAAAATTAAGAATATAAATAGAAAAATACCTATTGTACTATACATATATATTGCAGTTAACATCATTTTTTTTTTAAAAAACAAAATAAATAGAGAACAATTGTCTTGCATATCGTTTCAATGATTAATTAAACGCAGAACAAAAGTCCCATTCGATTAATCGAATAGATATACTTATCTTAAACGGTTCCACATAAAACGGATCCACCAGAGTCAATAAAATACTCAAACAAATAAGTAAATAATTTATATTATGAGATATTATAACACCCGTTCTTAAATATCATCAATGTGATTTGAGTGAATATGAGCGGCACCTAACATGTGCTTTCAAATAGATTATGTGAGCATGTACTTGTACTCTAGTAGAGAAGGAAGTAACACTCACATCGAGACCCACTTCAATTTCCACGTGAGGCGGAGGCATTAGACCGGGGCATCTACATGGATGACCCAGTGACATAGCAAGGCGGGGGCAAAGGGGCACCTGTCTCGGACGGCACTTTGCTAGGGGCTGCAAATTCATTGTGGCAAATTCATGAAAATTTTCATTTTTTTCATTATATTTTGCAATTTTTCATAAGAAATTTTGCAATTTTTCATAAGAAATTTTGCAATTTTTCATGAAAATTTGCATTTTTTCATGAAAATTTGCAATGAATTTGCCGCCCCAAGTAAAGTTTCATGAAAAATTGCAAAATTGCAAAATTTCATGAAAAATTGCAAAATTTCATGAAAAATTTCAAAATTTCATGAAAATTTTTATTTTATAGGCGGGAGGGGGTGGCGGCAAACTTGGCATCGTTTCCTCTCTTGCTTCAACCAATCGAAATTGATCCTCGTACATCTCTTTCGTCTAGTCTAGTGTATACAAGATTATTTCCACAGTCCCCCAAAATACATGATTATACATTATTAATGTTCGTCTCCTTCTGAAATACATTAGTACATTTAATATTCTTTTTTTCCGAGGTTCCAAACGAATTAACGAATTTATTTAAACAATTCCACAGACACTATAACAAGACATTCGTTCTTTCCCTCGATCCACCAATGAGCGCGAAGCCCTGATTTTTATTTTGCGACCCCGTATCCCACTCGTTACGCACGATTTTGTCATCTCCTTGACTCTCCTGGACAATTCGTGACGTCATACGCTTTGGTCTTTCTCTCTGTGGTTCCAGGCTGTTATCTCGCTCCCCTCAAAATGGCTGACACTCGAACATACCGATGCCGCGCCTTCTTTATTACCAGTTTCCAGTCCGTCCACGCCCCGTTTCAACCCCAACTAATACACGATAGACTAGGATCTACTCAGATAAGCTATTTCTATTACTCTCGTGACTCGATTCTTTAATTTTACTTCTCTTTTCAGGCCCCACACCTTACCAACTCCGTGTATCAACAACACGTCGACCTGGAGCTAACATTTCGATTAATCACACCGATTTCGATTATTTTCCATCGCCACCAGGTTAGTTAAACGTATCTCCTAATTGCATTACATCCCTCTAGAATGCTCGTTTATTTATTCTTCCTCGCAAACATTCTCGTTATTTCAGATCATCGTTTCACGGTCACTTTCGGCAACCGCCACCAGATGTCGTTCTACTCAACTTCTCTACACGTAAGTTAAGATCAACGTTCTTTTCTGTTACCCAAGTAATTCCAGATTTCTTTTACAGCTTCCCAGCCGCTATACTTCGACTATCGATTCCGTATTCATCCATACAGGATTTTTCACTCTTATCAGATAAGAGTTTTCAACTAAGTTCATTCTTTTCAAATTGTGTATTAAAAACCCAAACGTTTCCCCTCGTTCTCCAAGGTCCCAATATTCTCTTCTCAATGGCTCACCATTCCTCTCTGCCTTTGTTGCAAATCAAGTCCGTGGCCCCGAACCTCATGTGATTTGCAACATAAAGTGAATTACATTTAATCTCTTTTTTTTGTTTGAATTTTAACAATATTGATTTAAATAATCGTAGAGTGTCATTTTATTTGGTTATGAAACACATTTTAACACAAAAAACAGTATATCTTATTATTCTAACATGCTAATTATTTAGGTACACATATGCATCAATTCAATAAAATGTGTATTTAAATTTAATTAACTTAAACTTCTATTTGTTTCATTATTTTCTGATATTACTATACTATGGATATACTTAACCTAGTTCATCCCAGACGAACCAAGCCCACCTTCGCCGCGATCGGTTTGATCTAAATGCTAAAAATAGAATAAAAAAAAATTACAAAAAAAAAATCATATTTTTACTGTAAACATAAATATACGTCAACTTCTTGCATTGTCGGATAACAAATTTTTTCGCAAATCAATTGTGCAATTCGATCGCCTTTTGAAACTAGAGAATAAACACCCCGATTACAAATGCAATCCACTAAATAAAATGATTAAATCACAAACTTTTGAATTCAGTTTTAGCGAAATTATATAAAATAACATTTATTTGGCCCGTATAATCCTGGTCAATTACACCACCGCCGACGTCTATAAAATGTTCACACGCTAATCCACTTCGTGGGGCTGTAAAGTAATTTTTTTTTTAAACAAAACTTCTAATTATTATTCTGTTTTTTTTTTTGTTGTTGTTGATTGTTTTACCAATTCGTCCGTAACAGCCGTCAGGAATTGCAACTTGTAGGTCAGTGTGAATTAGTAGTCTGTCCATCGGTGGTACCACGAAGTCATATGCGCTTCAAATGGAAATAAAATATTAAAATATTAAATTAATTAGATAAATAAAAATTAACATTCACCTGTAAAGATCGAGACCAGCGGAACCTTTCGATACTCTTTTCGGTTCGTAAGCCCTTTCAGTAACACGTTTGAATTTGATAACGGGAGATGGTTTTATTTGGTCTGAAACCAATAAGAATGGTCTGATTTGATTTGATTACATATATGAGATGATATAGCATCTACACCAAATGACAAACTATCGAGTAAAAATCAAAAAATCACCCAACTTAAATACATTACCAAACTGAGGTTTCGCTGATGGTTCCCGTTGTTCGGAATCGTCGACGTTTAAAATATTCAAAATATTGCAATTATTCGATCTGAGCAGCGGCTTAGTCAATTTCCCAATCGTTTCTGGGCCACCACAAGTGAGGTGGATAAAAAACTTCTCTATTTGCTCCTGAACGGTGTAATTTAATATCTGCGAAACAAAGATAAAAAATAAGCATTAAAATACAATTTGTTTTATTTTTTTTAAATAGAAAACTCGCATTTACCTTCCATTTGGTAATAGTGGTGCGATCGATCAATTCAGATTCAACGGAAAATTCTAACAGTTTGTCGAAATTAATTACTTTCTCAACCAGCATTGGCATGCGGTCCTTGATTTTCAATATGTACTTGCGATTCATTGTTTAAGCTGTCAGGCAAAGTGATTAATGACAACTGCTCCCACCAGAGCGGCACTGCAGTCTGTAGGTTGACCAAGTCTAGCTGAGAATACAAATAAGTCAGTCAGAGTCTGGTTTATTTATAATTTCAATGGAAAAAACACAATATTGTAATGAAAGGTGGCACTAAAATTGTGTTTATTTAAAATAGTCTAAACTAAAAAAAAAACATGAAATTCAAATAAAACATTTATTAAGAATAATTATAACGTACAATAAAATTAAATAAAAAAAATTGATATTTTTTATTTTATGTAATCACTGCAAAACTATTGCAAGACTTCAACAAGTAACAAATTTACAAATACTAAAAAAAAAACTTATTCATTCAAAATGAATTTAAATAAATAAATTACACAAGAACTTTAGGTGAAAAAAATTCTTTCATAAAAATCATGATTCAAAATTAAAACAAACATAAACAAACGAAATTTGTTTTTCAAATTTTTATATCTACAGTGGACTATTTGACCACCAACATCAAATGCCAAATAAACATTACTGTATTAAATTATGCAAACAAATTAAATCCAGATGATAAATGTTTCTTCAAGTGACTTTCACAGACAGTCACGCTCTATTGTTTTCCACGAATATAACCCCACCTTGAGGTTGTATTCTCTATTAAACAATACACAGCTGCTCTATTTTTACTCAAATTTCCCTAAATTAGTTACATTATATAGGGTGTCCCATAAACTCTCCCCAAGTCAATAACGTCTAAACGCATAAAGATATCCAAATTCTGCTAATGTAGTTGAACAGTAACCCGGTTGGTGCTCTTTTCAATGGTGATATCAAAGCAATCATCAAATGATTGCAACAATGACTTTCACACTGTATCTTAAAAACTGTTGAGGTTAGACAAAATTTTCTAATTTGTAAGTTGTAGAGCATCATCTAATTAGTCTAAACAGCTTAAAATGAATTATGGTTAATTCGGGAAAAAATGAAGAAAAAAAAAACAATTATAGATTTTCAAAATGTAGTGTAAAAAATTCAAAATTTAATTTTCCCATGGAAAAAATTAAATAATACCAATGAAGCCAACTCTCAATTATGCTACCATTCGCCACAATACATGCTTGTAGACCTGAAGCAACAATTGATATTGACCCATGAAAAAAGTAAAACGTAAATAAAATTGCAGGTTTTATTATTAGTGCTTCCTGCTTCACGACGCAGCTACTTCAGCAAAAGTATGTCACTGACTGAAAGGGGGGAATTTGAAAGAAAGAAGAGCAAATGTTTTTTGTTTGAAAGAACCAATCACGAATTAACACTTTCAGTTGCCCAATCCCGAATTAGCGTTTTCTGTTGAACCAATGTCGAATTAACACTTTCAGTTGCCCAATCCCGAATTAGCGTTTTCTGTTGAACCAATGTCGAATTAACACTTTCAGTTCACCCAATCGCGAATTTGCGTTTTCTGTTGAACCAATGTCGAATTAGCACATAATTACATAATTATTTAATTGAAATTTAAATGTCACTGACTGAAAGAGGAAATTTGAAAGAAATAAGAGCAGCTGTTTTTTTTGTTTTTTTTTTTGGTTTGATAGAACCAACCACGAATTAGCAATTTCTGTTGAATAAATGTCGAATTAGTACTTTCTGTTGCGTCAATTCCCATAATTATTAACAATTACATAATTAAATTTATTTAGATTAAAAATAAACATCGTCAATTGCTTATTTGAAAAATTTTAAACCAATTTGATAACTATCAACTAATTTATAGTTGATTTAGATCAAGGAATGAACAATTTGTCCAAATCGAAGTACTGTATTAAAACAGTGATCTCTATCAGGTCACCGACTTATTAATGAAAGGGAATTTATCAATACATTTATTACATATTTACTTTTAAAAATAAACATCATGTTTATCAATTAATTTATGAGTTTGTCAAATGCTTATTTGAAAAAAATTTAAACAAATAAATTAGGTGTTCCTCAACTAAGCTTAATTTATATTTGATTTAGATGTGAATAAATGAGTTGTAAAAAAAATAGGCTTTACGACTGCTATAAAAGACTTGTAAAATATACATTGAATTGTATGAGCTAATACATCATTACGGAAGATGAAAACCAAATGGTACATAATTATTTGTAAGAATAAAATACTTTTAGAAAATTAACACCTAACCCTCGACGGCTTAGATACGTTCCCGAAAAGTTGAATGTAAAGCAAAATGCCGTATAACAAATCGGGGGGGGGGGGGGGAAATTTTTCCTGTTTGTAATAGCCCGCAGACCTCCGTTTGTGCGCGGGGCTGACAATTTTTTTGCATATAGCGCGCGGGTGCGCTATTGGAAGATATAACGGTAATTCATGTAGTGCCGTTACCTTCATGTTTACAAATTTGTGTTGTGACACTTCAAACACAACATTTTTTATCAGACAATAACCATCCATTAATCAATCGTAATTGCAATATTGCAATTATCTTTAATCATCAAACAAACGTAATGTTCCTATGTTCTGTGTTAGTCATTAACCTACACTGCGAGAAATATAGGTGTCAAAGGGTGTAAGCTTACACTTTTATAGGTGTAAAATGCTTGTCCCTATTTAGACACCTTTTT